>MJUU01025114.1:259819-273498 GCA_002080025.1 Modiolus philippinarum
ACCCATAGGGTCCAATGTTAAAACTATGTTCCCCGCTGGCGGCCATCTTGGATGAGGTACGGACCTGCCGGATACCTTTTTTAAAGGGGACCACCCAAGGACTATTGTGTCCAAATTTGGTTCCAATTGGCCCAGTGGTTTCAGAGGAGAAGATCTTTGAATGAAAAGTTTACGCCGGACGGACGGAGGCCAAGTGATGGCAAAAGCTCACCCTGGCATAGCTAGGTGAGCTAAAAAGGACTATAACTCCGAGATGGGTTTTCTTCAAAATTGCACAGTGGATAGATCTCATCATGCTGATCATTTTTACCTGAGGTCAGATTTTTGATATCTGTAACGGTTTTCGAGTTATTAGCCAAAAACTGCAATTTACCTCTATGTTCTATTTTTAGCAATGGCGGCCAAGTTGTTCGACAGAGGGACAAACTGAACATCAGTTTGAGAAGCCATACCCTGATGATGATTCAGGCCAAGTTTGGTTTAACTTGGCTTAGCGGTTTCAGAGGAGAAGATATTTGAAATTGTTGACGGACGGACGGACGACGGATGACGGATGACGGACGATGGACGCTTAGTGATGGCAATAGCTCACATGGTCTTTAAGGCCAGGTGAGCTAAAAAGAATTAGCGAATGAGCTGTTTTATCATAATTTACAAATTCATGACACATTGAAAATTTCACTGCTGTAACATATCTGTAATTCACTACTGAAACTCAATGGATGAACATAGTAAATCTAAACATAAGCAAGAGACTTAGGCTGTATCGCTCACCTCATAAGATACTTCTAAGCCACGCCTAAGCTGATGACCTCTATGTTAAGCTATGTTCTACTCTTGCAGTCATGCTTTGTAAGTTCCAATTGAAATAAGTAATCTTTGTTTACCCTTTCCTTCATGGAAAGGATTCTAAAAGGAGTAAATAGGAGCCAATGTTTAGAATGCTGCAGAATTATTGTCTTGCAAGTCAAAGTCTTGGCACTTGGCACTTGGCACAGGTGGACACCTGTCAGTGGTCTTTGGAAGAGGTTCCAAAACCCTGGTACTGGTTGCCATGGAGACAGCAGGGGACCTCAAAATCGTAAAAAAAGTAATATTTTTTGGATTTTTTCCCTTCAAACCATACCATGAAATTTTTTTTAAAATAAAATGTTACTTGCACATGCCTAAGCAAGGTTTAACTTAAAAAATATGTGTGTTGAGGAATAGCTAGCACTATTTCATGATGTCCATAAGCCACAAATTTGATTTCCCCCTTTGAAACGCCTGACATATCTTTTTGGTCCCCAATCGCGCTAGAAAAACACTCAATTTTTTTGCCCAAGTTAAATTCTGTTCTATAAGCCCATATCCTCATCCTAGGGTCTAATACAACACCTTCCTATAGCCCTGGAATCTAGACGCGTCAAAAGGCATCGTTATGAAAGAAGGGGTTAAGGACTTCCATACATCATTCCTGTCAAGTTTTGTTGAATTTTCTTAAATGGTTTCGGAGGAGAAGATGAAAATGTGATTTTCCCATAAGGTCCAATTCTATACTATGTTCAGTGCTGGTGGCCATGTTTATTGTCCCTGCTGAATAAAATGATCAATCTTTATAATAGACCTTCCTTTCATCATTCCTGTAAAGTTTGATTGAAATTATTTCAATGGTTTCAGATGAAAAATGATTTCCCAATAGGGTCAAATGTCAAACAATGTTCAGTACTGACTGCCATATAATTCACCGGACTGGAACAAAATGAACAATCTTTATAAAGAATTCCATACATTATTCCTGTAAAGTTTGGTTGAATATAAGGGGAGAAAAACTAGAGGCTCAGTCTCTGAGCCTGTATCGCTCACCTGACAAAATGTTTCTATACCAATGACCAAAAACAATGTTTTTTTCCGCTGGAGTCTTATTAGAACCCATGTTATTTGTCTGATCCTTTTGAAATGAGTAATCTTTGCAAAGGAGTTCTATACATCATTCAAATACAGTTTAGTTAAATTTGCTTGAGAAGATGATGAAAAGGATGATTTCTCATAGGCTCCAATGTTAAACTGTATTCCGTACTGGCAGCCATGTTTTTTATGAGATCGGAACAAAATGAGCAATATTTGTTAAAGTCCTTAATTATATCATTCCTGTAAAGTTTGGTTGAATTTGTTTCAGCAGTTTCAGGGGAAAAGATGAAAATGTGATTTTCCCATAGGGTTCAATGTTAAACTATGATCTGTGCTGGCAGCAATGTTTTTTATTGGATCGAAACAAAATGAGCAATCTTTGTTAAGAACTTTTGGTACATCATTCCTGTAAAGTTTGATTGAATTTGCTTTAGCGGTTTCAGAGCAGAAGATGAAAATGAGATTTTTCCCATAGGGTCCAATATTAAAACTAAGTTCCACGCTGGCAGACATGTTTTTTGTCGGATCAGAACAAAATGAGCAACCTTTGTTTCAGACCTTTCGTACATCATTCCTGTAAAGTTTGGTTGAATTTGCTTCAGCCGATTCAGAGCAGAAGATGAAAATGAGATTTTTACCAAAGGGTCCAATGTTAAAACTAAGTTCTGTGCTGGCAGCCATGTTGTTTTTCAGATCGGAACAAAATGAGCAATCTTTGTTAAGGACCTTTAGTACATCATTCCTGTAAAGTTTGGTCGAATTTGCTTTTGTGATTTCAGCGGAGAAGATGAAAATGTGATTTTCCCATAGGGTCCAATGTTAAACCATGTTCCATGCTGGCTGCCATGTTTTTTGTCAGATCGGAAAGAAATGAGCAATCCCTGTCAAGGACCTTTAGTACATCATTCCTGTAAAGTTTGGTTGAATTTGCTTCAGTTGTTTCAGAGCAGAAGATGAAAATGTGATTTTTCCCATAGGGTCCAATGTTAAACCTAAGTTCTCCGCTGGCGGCCATGTTTTTTACCATATCTGAAAGAAATGAGCAATCTCTGTCAAGGACCTTTAGTACATCATTCCTGTAGAGTTTGGTTGAATTGGCTTCAGCCGTTTCAGAGCAGAAGATGAAAATGTGATTTTCCCATAGGGTCCAATGTTATATCATGTTCCGTGCTGGCAGCCATGTTTTTTGTCGGATCGGAACGAAATGAGCCATCTTTGTTAAGGACCTTTAGTACATCATTAATGTAAAGTTTGGTTGAATTTGCTTCAGTGGTTTCAGAGCACAAGATGTTACTGGGATTTTTCCCATAGGGTCCAATGTTAAACTTAAGTTCTGTGCTGGCGGTCATGTTTTCTGTCGGATTGGAACGAAATGAGCAATCTTTGTTAAGGACCTTTAGTACATCATTCCTGTAAAGTTAGGTTGAATTCGCTTCAGTGGTTTCAAAGGAGAAGATGAAAATGTGAAAAATTAACGGATGACGGACGTCAAGTGATGGCAATAGCTCACACTGACCCTTTGGGTCAGGTGAGCTAAAAAGTGATTTTCTAATAGGATCTAATGAAAACCTATGTTCCATTCTGGTTGTCAAGTTTTTCATCAGACTAGAACAAAGTAAGGACATTCATACACCATTCCTGTAAAGTTTGGTTGAATTTGCTTCCATGGCTTCTGAGGAGAAGATGAAGTGTGATTTTCCATGTAATTTACATTGGCGGATCCAAAAGGGGGGGGGGGGGGTTCCGGGGGTTGGAACCCCCCCTTTTTCTGGGCAATCATGTATTTTTTAATGACTATCCTAGTGTTTTACTAAGAAAACCCCCCAAAAATTTCGCACCTCCCTCCACTCTGCAATATTTTCTTTCCATTCTATTTGGAACCCCCCTTTTCAAATTCCCTGGATCCGCGCCTGAAGCTATGTTCCACACTGGTGGCCATCTTTTTTATCTGATCGAAGCCAAATCTGCAATCTTCCATACATCCATTAATGTAAAGTAAGGTTGAACTAGAAGTTTGTTTTTGATACATATCTTCCTAGAGATAATTTGTATCTTTATATGTTGCAATTGCATTTGAATATTACTAAATTTGGTTGAGATCCAACGAAAGATGTGGAAGAATTAAGCGTCTGCAAACTTGATTCATCAATATTCTATGACAAAAAAGAACATAACTCCAACAAAAATTGGCCCATCAATCCCGTCAGACAATATGCACAACTTGACATGATGATCAACAATTCTGTAAAGTTTGGTTGAATCCAATGAAAGATGTCCACACTCTTAATTGATCAAAATTCTATGTCAAAAAGAGGCATAACTCCACCAAAAATTAGCCAATCAATCTGGTCATAAAATATACACAACTAGGCATGATGGTCAACAATCGTGTAAAATGGAAAATGTAGGAGAACAGGCATCTACAAACTTTGTGATGGATGGACAGACTCACAACATACGGAAAATAAAAAGAACAATATGTCTCCCCCTTGAGAGGGGGAAACATTATTTGTTTTAGTGGTTATAGAGGAGAAAATGAGGAGAAAATGACAATTGAAAAGTTAAAAGACGAGGGATGGAACTCACAATGATCCTTTGGATCAGGTCAGCTATATATCTAATTAAATGGTACTATTAACTATGGAACATATTACTTACAGGTGCTTTGTTGAAAATGTTGATGAAGAATGTTGGATTTAATCTGTTGTCACTGAAAAAAAAAAACAATGTAAACAATATTTAAAGTGCAAAAGCCAGTTATAATAATAGTTTATTACAAAAGTGATAATATTTATATCAGAAAGAACTTTTATCTCAGACCTGCAAACCTATACACTAAATTTGAATGACTCTTATTCTCTTTCAATGAAGCGAGGCTCAAATTTCAGCATAAACCCGTGTTGGCTCAATCTTTATAACTATGTAGGCAATTCTTGCTTTTGAATTTTTTGCTATGTACAAGAAAAAGTGAAAGGATGAAATAAAATTGTTTCCTTACATCCATATCATTACCCTTCAAACTTTCAAATGTACAAGTTACATATTATTCTAATATATTCAAATTCTAGTTAAAAATTAAATACACTGGTCCTGAGTTATACATACCGTTTTCCTAAACATAACTGTAGACTTGAATCTAAAATACTGACAGCTTCTTTGTGTAATTTATCTTCTTCCTGAAATATACAGAATTACTTCATCAATACCTTGTGTGCTTGAATTTAAACTGTTATTTTACAAGTAAAACAAAGGCAGTTGGTAATTTTTCTATGTTTACCAGAATCCATCTTGGTTTGAACCACAAATGCTATGACAAATTTTGAAAAGACCAATTTGCAGTTGGAAAAATTGATGGTATGATTTATTTCTATTTTGTCAGAGTCCCAACATGTAAAACATATGCAATTTTCTTGTGTGAATTTTTAGGGTCTAAAGAAACCTGCAGATTATAAATAAGGACAATACACAGATTTTTATGGTTAAGGCCACAGCCTTAAGCTAGAGAAGGTAAAAGGTCATGTAACAAAGAATCTTAGAATAATTAACATGTTTATCAATACAGTAGTCCCCCTCTTGAGAGACCACCCCATTTGCAACATAAAATTGGCCTTACAAAAGGGGTGGTCTCTCAGAAGGAATAGGTCCAAAAATCTAAATGGCTGAAAATAAGTATTTTGTTCAACAAATTTGCTATTCTATTTCACTTAATGTATTTAAGAAAGTATTCAAAATGTGTTCTTATTTTTTACATTCACATTTGACACATTATATTTTATATGAATGCATCAAACAAAGATTTAAAATACATGCATTAACCAGAAACCTATTTTAATACTAAGAATTACCTGCACATGTATGTGTCTTACTAGTAAGTTTAATTCTCAACAGCCTGTCTTTATCATATAATTAAGTGAGAGTTAATTAGTTCTCCCTTAAAAATAAAATTTCTAATAATTACAGATATTACATATCAAATCATTATCTTTCTCCTTAAGGGCTATTCCATTAAAAAGGATGTACCAGAGTCGGAAGGCAGAAAATGAAAATTCTTGTGGGTTCTTGACGATTTTGTATCTTATTTCTATACTCATATTTGTCCATTACCCTTGGTTGTGGGGGTAATAGAAACTTGCCTTCCGACCCTGGTACATGCATTTTAGTGGAAAAGCCCTAAAATACATGTAGGGCTTGTCACCTGCTAATTAGGTNATTATCTCCCCTTCCTGGTTTCGGACAATAATTATATTCCTTCATGCACATCTCCATATAGTGTCCTTCCTTGTGTGTAAAGTTTCATCAAAATCCTTCAAGTGGTTTAAGAGGAGTTGCGCTTACGAGAAGTGTGGACAGACGGACAGAGGGACAGACGGACAGACAGACGGACGGACAGACAGACAGGGTGATTCCTATATACCCCCCCCCCAAACTTTGTTTGCGGGGGGTATAATAATAAGGACCTTCATACATCATTCCTGTAAAGTTTGGTTGAATTTGCTTCCGTGGCTCCAGAGGAGAGGATGCAGTGTGATTTTCCATGTTAAGCTACATTGGCGGATCCAAGAGGGGTGGGGTTTCCGGGGGTTGGAACCCCCCTTTTCTGGGCAATCATGTATTTTTTAATGAATATCCTAGCATTTTACTAAGAAACCCCCCAAAAAATTTTGTGCCTCGCTCCGCTCGGAGATATTTTCTTTCAATTCTATTTGGAACCCCCCCTTTTTAAATTGCCTGGATCCACGCCTGAAGCTAAGTTCCACACTGGTGGCCAGTAAGGTTGAACTAGAAGTGTGTTTTTGATACATATCTTCCTAGAGATGGTTTGTATCTTTATATGTTGCTATTGCATTTGAATTTTACTAAATCTGGTTTAGATCCAACGAAAGATGTGGAAGAATTAACCTGCAAACTTGATTCATCAATATTCTATGACAAAAACATAACTCCCACAAAAATTGGCCCATCAATCCGGTCAGACAATATGCACAACTAGGCATAATGGTCAACAATTCTGTAAAGTTTGGTTGAATACAATGAAAGATGTGGGAGAATTAGCTTCAACAAACTTAATTTATCAAAATTCTATGTCAAAAAGAGGCATAACTCCAACAAAAATTAGCCAATCAATCTGGCCAGAAAATATACACAACTAGGCATGATGGTCAACAATCGTGTAAAAATGGAAAATGTAGGAGAACAGGCGTCCATAAACTTTGTGATGGATGGACAGACTCACAACATATGGAAAATAAAAAAACAATATGTCTCCCCCCTTGAGAGGGGGAAACATTATTTGTTTTAGTGGTTATAGAGGAGAAAATGAAAATTGAAAAGTTAAAAGACGAGGGATGGATAGATAACATTAGTGACAATAAACTCACAATGATCCTTTGGGTCAAGTCAGCTATATATCTAATTAAATGGTACTATTAACTATGGAACATATTACTTACAGGTGCTTTGTTGAAAATGTTGATGAAGAATGTTGGATTTAATCTGTTGTCACTGAAAAAAAAAAACAATGTAAACAATATTTAAAGTGCAAAAGCCAGTTATAATAATAGTTTATCATATGTTTAGTAATAAATACAGAAGTTTTGAATATGTGATACAGTGCATGACGTTCATTCCGTATTCACACTATGACGTCATACCCTTTATTGCATACCCTTTATCACATGGCTTACCCTTTATCACATGGCGCACCCTTTATCACATACCCTTTTTCGAATTTTTTTTTCAATTTTTTTCGAAATTTTTTTTTCAATTTTTTTTATTAAAAAAGTTTTTCAGGGGTAATTTTTTTTGGAGGGGCAATTTGTTTGGGGGGGGGGGGGGCAAAACATTTTTGGAGGGATAAAAAAAATTTGTTTGGGATGAAATTGTTTTGTGTGGAACAGTTAAAAAAATCTAGAAATCTTTTTTCCTTTACATGTGAGATTTAGTCCAAAACTTCTAGTCCTTTCCGCCCATTTTGAAATTTTCCTCTTCAAAAAATACATGCATTTTCTCTTACCGATTTCAATTTTTGACAGTATTTTTCGGATTAGTAGTCCTCTGTTTAAATATATGATAAACTGTATAATACATGGCAAAATCCGTACCACATGCCGTATCATCCCTCGACCAATATCAGCCCTCGGGCCAGAGGCCCTCGTGCTGATATTGGTAACTCGGGATGATACGGCATGTGATACAGATTTTGCCATGCATTATTCCCTATTTATTACAAAAGTGATAATTTATATTTATATCAGAAAGAACTTGTATCTCAGACCTGCCAACCTATACACTAAATTTGAATGACTTTTATTCTCTTTCTATGAAGCAAGGCTCAAATTTCAGCATAAACCTGTGTTGGCTCCATCCTTATAACTATATAGGCATTTCTTGCTTTTGAAATTTTTCTATGTTAAAAAAAGTGAAAGGGTGAAAAAAAATCTTAAATAGTTCTGTTTGTAAAGGAAAAGTATACAAAATAAATGAGCGACATCAACATGTTTCCTTTCATCCATATTATTACCCTTTAAATTTTCAAAATAAGCAAGCTACACTTAATTCTAATTTATTTAAATTCTTGTTAAAAATAAAATACACTGGTCCTGAGTTATACATACCGTTTTCCTAAACATAACTGTAGACTTGAATCTAAAATACTGACAGCTTCTTTGTGTAATTTATCTTCTTCCTGTAACATACAGAATTACTTCATCAATACTGAGTGTGCTTGAATTCAAACTGTTATTTCATAAGTAAAACAAAGACAGTTGATAATTTTTCTATGTTCACCAGAATCAATCTTGGTTTGAACCACAAATGCTATGAAAAATTTTAAAAATACCCATACACAGTTTCAAAATACTGATGGTATAATAAATCCCTATTTTGTCAAAGTCCCAGCATGTAAAACATATGTTGTTTTTCCTTCTGGTGAATTAAAAGGGCCTAAAGAACCTTGCAGATTATAAATAAGGACAAAACACAGATTTTTATGGTTAAGGACACAGCCCTAAGCTAGAGAAGGTAAAAGGTCATGTTACAAAGTATCTTAGAATAATTAACATGTTTATCAATACACCCTCGACATCTATCACAATCTATGACAATTTTCAAACGTTCAAATAAATTTCAAACTTCACAGTATTTTAAAGGAAATGAGTAAAGTTACATTTCTGATATCAATTTTATTCTCATTTTTGTTCCCAGGATAATAAATGGTTGATGTACAAGCCTTAAAAATATAGTGGAAATATACATTTATATATGTTACATATAAAGAGAAATATTTGTTTAACATTGTTAAGACAAGATGCCAACATCATACCATTTTATTGCCCATAGACAAAATTTTAATTTAACTGTAACATCTCTTTAAGTTTCATGAAAAAATGTTACTAAGAAATTATGGTACATTTATACAAAGCCCCAAAAGTTTCATACTATCATGCTGATGTTTTATTACCTGTTCAGTTTTTGATGATTTATTTTCTTGACCTTTCATTGACCTTGTCTTCACTGGAGATGGTCCAAGATCACTTATTTCCATATTAAATAATAAACGTATCTGTGAAAGAACAAACATTATTTCATATCAGTTTAAAATGCACTTGGTGTAGATTACTCCCCTTTGGGTCGTTGTCTCTTTGACATTTCTTTTTTCTATGTAATCAGTTGGTTTGTATTATTCTACAGTGTTTTTTACCAGTTGTTATCAGATGTAATCATACCTTTCCAATATTTATATATGAAAAATTCATTGTCATAAAAAGTATATTTCTTTGCATTGTTCAGAAAAAGAACTAGTTACCTGTAAATAGTTCAAATACTATAAAGAAGCCAGTGAATAGCACTATGATGCATTTTTCCGAACTTTTAAGTGATGATGTTCATTAGTCAATGGGTGTGTCACTTTACCAAGACTGATATTTGAATGACATTGTGTATAAAAAATATGTCTATGGTATAAAGGAAACATATCTAAAAAAAACATTTCTTTCCATATTTTTTTCAATGGATTTTCGGTATAATAAAACACTGACTTTTCAACCAGAAGCAAGTTTATGGTTCCCTGGACCCTAACTTTTTTCCTCCACTTCACAATTGGAAAATAATTGTGTCTCATGGAACTATAAACTTGTTATTGTTCTCATAGCTAGTATTAAAATAACTATATATCAATAACCAGTCAGCCAGTAAAGATCATTGAGTGATTATAACCAGCGCACAAATAATTTCATATTATTTGGTCTCAAGTTAACAGTTACAGCAAATTAGATGGGGACTTACCACAAGGAAACAGGCATCTGATATATGTAACAGCAAAAATCTGTCAACAACTGAAATATATATATACATGTCATATCAAAATAAGATATTTTTCACATTGGTTTTCATAAACACTTAATTCCTACTAACCCCTCTGAGACACACACTGTTTTTAGTAATGTAGATCAAGCCTACTAGTAATCTCTGGGAGAATTTTATTTTATAGTTCTTAACTCATAAGTTCCAAAACTAAAATAACAAGAGCTGTTGCCCAATGGCAGCCAATTATACCTGTTCATTGAACTCTAAATCAATTGGTAAGTGAAAATTTAAGTGTGTTTGAACAAAATTCAGGTGTAGACACAGTACAAGTATGGACATACTTAACCACCATACTAAATATCAAGTCGATGCAGGAGCAGAGAAAATTGAAATGAAAATAATGTGTGATGGACAGACTGACAGATGGATGGGCAGACAGACGGATGGATGGACAGACAGACAGACAGACGGACAAAGGTAAAACATAATACCCTCTCCTTTGGAGAAGGAGTATAAAAAATACATGTCATTGGTATAAGGCTTGAAAACCAATCATAATTCTGAGTTTTTGCACAACATTCACAAAGAATATATAGGCAACACAGAGTGTGCTTATTGTTAAGCTTTCATATGAAATAACTATCAGATAGATTTTTCTTATTTTTTAAAATATTTAAGAGAGATAAAATTAAGCTGTTTCTGACCTAAAAAATCTAAATGTCACCTTTTGAATATAGAATTATGGTAGTTTTGAAGGTCGGGACAAAAAAATATCAATGTTTCACAGCGAGTCCGATAGGACGAGCTGTGATACTAGTGATGTTCTGTTGAGACCTTCAAACTACCATTATTGTTTTTATCAGCAACGACATAAGAGCCATGACATCATATTCGTGATGTCATTGCCTGATATTTTCTTGTATCAGGTCAGTACAAAGATACTGACAATTATCAGTCAGTAAGATCAAAGAGAAAAATGTACATATTGCCGATAAATAGAACATAGGTTGCACGAGTTGTCATGCTAGGATACATCACTAGTATCACAGCTCGTCCTATCGGACTCGCTGTGAAACATTGATATTTTTTTGTCCCAAAGGAAAAGCCGTCAAACTACTGTTCCGGCCCGAAAATCCAACCTTCCCGTATCCGACTCTTAATTTTTCTAATGCGCAATGGAATTGCAGTGCAACAGTGTCTATCTACCTTAAATAAAGGGGAAAATGGCAGACAACGCATTCCACCTATATATAAAGTCAAATACCAAATTTGGAATAAATCGGCCCAGCAATAGCTGAGAAAAGTACAACGCATTCCACCTATATGTAAAGTCAAATACCAAATTTGGAATAAATCGGCCCAGCAATAGCTGAGAAAAGTGCGAGGAAAATTTTCACTATGTTGAATAAAGTGAAAAATGGCTGAGTCCTGCCAAACTGGAAGTTGATATCATAAGGCGCCCAAAATGGCAGACGATACATTCCCCCTAAATATAAAGTCAAGTACCAAATTTGAAATAAATGGGTCCAGCAGTAGTTGAGAAAAATGCAATAAACTTCAGAGGACGGACGGAAGGACAGACGGAAGGAAGGAAGGACAGACGGACGGACGGAAGGACAAGGGTATTCCAATATATCACCCACTCACGAGTGGGGTATAATATAAAATATTGACTGGAAATGGAAGCTTATCTGCGGAACAATAAATAAAATATTAAGTTTTGATATTTGTCAATCTATTTTGATGTCACAATGAAAAGTGTTAAAATCAAGTAAATTCCGCATTCGACTCGTTTTTTACAATATGCGCCAATCAAAATGACAAAACAGAATCATGAATAATCATGATGGCAGCCTCATATATATGTAAATTCGTTAAACTTCATCAATTATGAATATGAAATAGTGATTTGCCTGCATAACATTGACTTACCTTTTTTAGAGAATTCTATAACAGATTTCAAGGCTTCCAGATATCTGTCTGTTCCTATTGTTGTATTACTGTGTACCTGTGATAGTCATATATAAAGGGTCTAAAGGTCTCATTGCAATTTCCATGTACTACTTATGTAAAGTAACATGTAGTGGGTGTAGCAGGTAATTTTATGGTTGTAAAAATAAGGTCTGTAAGTCTCGTCATGTGATAGCGTGATTTCACGATGAAATTGAAATTTGAAAAAGTTTCCCGCCAAAATATGACGTTTTCAGATTATGACGTTCAATTTTTTGTTTGAAACGTCATGTATATTTGTTGAATATGTAACTTCCGGGTACAATTTTTGATCCTGTAAGTTCCGAAATTGTACGAGACTTACAGGCCCTATTGTTTTCTTTTCCCAAGGAGGGGTATTCATTTGTAGCAGTTGTCAATTTTGACTTATAAAGAATTGTGTAAAGATCAAACATATGACTTCAGTTTTGTGTGTTTCCATAAATCCATAATTAGAATCTCGCTAAAATTACCTGCTGTAGTCCCTAAAAATGTAGACATGGGATGAAAAATTGATGTCATTCTACCTTTTTATAAAATTGATGGGTGTTCCATGGAACACTTGTGTCACCTGCACTACAGAAGAACGATTTTTGGCCAAGCGAAGCTCTAAAATCTGGTGCACAATTAAATCAAGTGATCAACAAATTCTGAAAGGTTGGTTGGATTATGACTTATAGTTTTGAAAGAATACCACATATACAAACTAAATTAACAAATGAGCTATTTTGGCTCAGTGAACCTCTAAAACCTGTAAAATAAAAATATTACATATCAGATGCACAACAAGATCAGGTGAACAACAGAAGTTTGGATGGAATCTGACTTATAGCTATGATGGAGTTTAGGATTAACTAACCAGAATAACAAATGAGCAACTTTGGCTCCATGAACCTCTAAAATATGTAAAATCAAAATTCTAAGTATCAGGTGCACATCCTCACTAAGTGAAAAACATTTCCTGAAAGTTTGGTTTGTATTGGACAAGCAGTTTTAAAGGAGTTGCAGATTCAAAACATAGGTAATCAACGATTACAAAGTTCGCCTCGTTATGGCACATGATCACAGAAACCCAATTTCACCAGGGTGCTCATTTACCATCCCTTATACAAAGGCAAAATGGTCTTACCATGTACAGTTATGGAGACCTGAATTCCGACATAAATGGAAAAGTGACCTAATTTTGCCTGGATGCTGACCTACTGCCAAAGATGCATGCACATGCAAGGTTAGATGATCCTACCATGTACAGTTACTTAGATCTGAACTCGGACGCAAACTTGAATGTAAGGCAATCATGTGGAAAATATAAGTCAAAGTGACCTTATTTGGCCTGGATGCTGACCTACCCCCAAAGATGCATGCACATGCAAGGTTAGATGATCCTACCATGTACAGTTGCTTAGATCTGAACTCGGACATAAACTTGAATGTAAGTCGATCATGCGGAAAATATAGGTCAAAGTGACCTAATTTTGCCTGGATGCTGACCTACC
>MJUU01025114.1:274041-290825 GCA_002080025.1 Modiolus philippinarum
AAAATGACAGACTCACAAATGAGCAATTTTGATTCCGTGAGCCTCTAAAATCTGTAGAATCAAAATTTTAAGTATCAGGTGCACATCTACACCAGGTGAACAACATATCCTGAAAGTTTAGTTGGAATTGGACTAGCAGTTTTGAAGGAGTTGCGGATTCAAAACCAAAAGACTCACAAATGAGCAATTTTGGCTCCATGAAAATCTGTAAAATCAAAATTCCCAATATCAGGTGCACAACTGCACCAAGTGAACAACTTATCCTGAAAGTTTGGTTGGATTCAGACCAGTAATTTTGATGGAGTTGTGGATTCAAAAACCGACAGACGATGCAGGATGACGACAACAACGACGACATAAGACGACGGATAGTAATCCCTATGTGTTGACTCTGCATACAGCTGGCGACACAAAAACTTTTTTTTTCTTATTTAACATTTTAAAGCACTATGTCAACAAGATTACACAAATATTTACTGAAACTCAAACTGTCATATAAAATGTGAAAATGACTACAACATGTATATTTTTGGAGAAAAATAATTCCCTTTTCTGTTAAGAAGACAAATTTGAAAAGGGAAATAATTCCTACTTTTAGTTCAAATAGCCATTTGCAATATAATAATTGATACTATCATGTCTATGATAATATTACTAATGACAGTAAATACAGATAATAGCAATACTTCATACCTTGGCTTTCTTGTATAACAATTTGAAGATATGAACAGCTCTGTTACTTAGTTCTCTATATTCTTTATGTTTGTGTCCATGTTCCATTAACTCAAGTAGTGGGAACAACAAATCCTGTAGAAATATTTTACAACATATTTTAGAATAGGGAATAAAAAGAAATGTTAAGTTTTAATTTAACATTTGTCATAATAGCAATTAAATGCTGTGAATTAAGATTTATGATGCTTACTAGTGTACATGGTATGTATGGAAACAGTCAATTTGATTGCTTGAGCAGCAAAGGCACCAATGAAAACTGTTCAAGCTAGAGACACGTTCTAGCTATTGAAGTCAACTAATTTTAAAATTGGACACAGTCACAACAAAAATAAGTTCAAGACATCAGTGATGTTTGAGCTATTGCAGGTCAAACCATCAAATTTCAACTGTATTTCAAAGACATTTATTGACTGTAAAATCAGAAAAAAAATAGCAAAGAACAGAGTTTTTTCAATTGAGGTAACAGCCTTTCAAGTTATCAAATTCAACCAAGTCTCTGCTGTATGAAATATGTATTGATTCAAATCAAATCATTTAAGATATGGTCAATGTTACAAATCACATGTACAAGTACTCCATACCCTCAGAATAATTAGTATACATCTCAGTTTGGGGTAAAACATGAATATTTATAGTATAACTAATTGACCGTCGTGAGTATCAATAAAAATGTCACGAGTGCCGAACAACGCAGAAGGATTTAACGAGTTGCAGAACTTGTTCTGCAATGAGTTAAATCCACTGCATTGATCGACACCAGTGACATTTTTATTGATATTCATGACGGCCGATTAGTTATGCTTTTTATTATATAGATTTTCTACTCAAATACCGAGATTTTAGATGCGGATTATTTTTTTCATGTCAATACGCCAGTTGTTTACTTGACGACGACATTGAAGAGACATTGTGACGTCGCTTCATTAAGACGTCATCCAGTGACTAGAAATCCTTTATTTTGACCGGTGACAATATGACATTTATTTAACTGAAAAAACTTGATAAATCACCACTATCTATATAATAAAATTGATTATTTCTTGCGCAAATCGCCTTAAGCTGTATTTCATACTTTACTCTTGCATTATCATAATAAAATATGAGAAAAACTTCTCATTGTATATCATTGGTAACTGCTACGTCCAAACACTTACTAAAACAAGATCAGCAGGTGGCTGGATTTTAACTAATGCATCAACCATATCAAGTACCCTAAAATGTTACAAAGGATGTTTAGTTTTCAATGTCAAAATGGAACTTATATTGTTTAATTATCACAATATACATGTAAAAGTTATTCAAACTCTTCTCTTAAATACATTTCCCTAATGATATGTGAAGTTTTTACCGGTTCTGACCTATTAGATAAATTTTCATATTCAACATATGTTGAATAAATCACCCTTGCTATTTCCCGCCAAATCGATTCGGAATATAATTCTCGGCGTTTATCATTTATCATTAGAAAAAAAGATTACACCACTTCATCCCGATTATTACCATATTTTATCCACTCTCAATAGTTAAATTCAATAATTTTAAAATGCTTGGCATTGAAGCCTGGCACTTAAAATTCTAAAATTTAACTATCTCTAGTGGATAAAATATGGTAATGAATGGGATCTTGTGGTGTAATCTATATGTAATACATCTTTCTTTAAAAATGAAAAATTCATCTTATTGAAATATTAAAATAATTCAAGATGTTCCCTATGATGTATATTGAAAGATTGCTTCCTTGGAGGCAGACACTAAATACCTATTTATTCATCCAAAAGAAAAGGAATTAAATTTACAGTAGAACTTTGATGACTCAAACTGCAATAGATCAAACACCATGGATGTCTCAAACCCTTTTTCTAGTCCCTTTGTTCAAATATAAAGATAGTTCGAGCCCTCCAGCTCAAACTGTTTTCATCGTTCCCTTGGGTATTCAAGCCATCAAAGTTTGACTGTACATGTTTTAGCAGGACATGGCCATGTGACATAAAAACATTTTGTAGATAACTGTAAATGTACATTTAATGAAGGACTTTTTCCATGGCAATAAAACAAAATTTTTTATATTGTATCTAATTTGTGTAGTATATTATACTTTGTCAGAACAATCCAAAATTTTGCTATGTCCCCATACAAAAACACTTGTCTAATAAATTGAAAACAAAGATAACAGATAACTGATTTTTTTTTGTGTAATGAGTTTAAAGGGGGGTTAATTTTAACTTATTGTAAAATGTTAGAAAATATTTAAAGGTAAGCTTTAAATTTTAGATAGGGTTGGATTACCACAAACATTCAAAATTTTTATATCCCCCACATTATCTTACAGTATGTGCAGATTGAATGAGATTGTACATAATATTTCATTGCATTCGCATAGAGAGAAATCAGTGGCCAAATAGTCTTGTTCAATTTTGAAACAGTTACAGTTTTTGCACCAATAGTTGCATTTTGTGTGATAATATATGACATTCCTAACAAAAAATTGAAAGTCATATTCCTAAAAACATCATGTTTTTTGCCGGAAACACTTTTTAATTTCAATTTCATTGGAATTCTCAGTGTCAAATGATGAGACTTACAGAATCACATAGCTGTCACAAATCATCATTTCCAAGACTATTGAATGGATACATTCCAAGAAATCTTTGATGAAAATATGGTTATTTTCGTTTATAGCTAATAATCAAGGTATCAACAAACAAGAATATTCATACACAGGCTTATATACATAAGTTTCTCCTTCAGGTAGGAGCGAGTTAAAAATATTTCCTCACTCTCTAACAAGCTGAATGAGAAGGTTTTTTTTCCCATGAAATTTGAGTAAAAACACCAAAAAAAACTAAAATAGTGGGAAATCTCTTGCGCCGATTTATCAACACCAGTTGGTTAAAAAGTCACGTGCACATTTAACCAACTGTCGAGAATGGGAGAAACATTTTTATTTCATGAATTCCTCATTGTACGATGAAATACTAAGCTGTGCGTGTAACAATAGGCGTACAATCATGTACCCTTAAATAAACTAACCTCAGTTTAAATAGATTAAGTTGTTTTTGTGCCTCTTTCTTTTCCTTTTCTTTATTTTTCTTCATGTTTCTGAAGACTTCTGCTAAAGCATCATCCAATTTAAACATTTCACTGTCACTAAGGTCACTATCATCCTACAAAATAACCTTTAAGTTCTTACATGGTGATGGGTCTCAAGAACCAATGACTGAGATAGCCTTCATTTTCAGGTCAAATCCTGGAGAATTTTTATTGAAATATTTTCAACATTCAAAATCCTGAAATACTATTTTAACCGCATATTTTACACATTACATAACATTCCTTCATTTTATTTGACTCAATTCCATGGAATTTCATTTTCTACTTATTCTGAAATTGAGATGAATACCTTTACTTTTTGGACATTGTATTTTACCGGAGACATAACATGAAGCTTCCAACAGGCCATATTGACAATTTGTGTTGAAATTCAAATACATTGCTAAATAAACAAAGAGATTAAATTCTACAAAATGTCTACAAATATTGTACCTTCATGAAGCTCTCATCATATGCAAGTTACATACCAAATATGAACAACCTAGCACTTGTGTCTCCAGAAGCAAGGTTAGAAGTTTTATCTGACGACATCGATGACAATGGGTATGCTAAGAATATTTGTCCAGTGAGCTTAAAAACAGTAATCAATTGTATCATTTTAAAAAAAATTATTCTGACAATACTGAAAATAAGATACTTGCAAAAATATTGCTTTACGATAAATTCCACAAAAATAATATTTGTCTTAGTTAGTAATTACATCTTCCTCTTCGTCATTTCCCCCCTCCTTCACAGCAGCAGGGCCAAGGGCAGTTTTAACAGCAGTCCTTAATTCATCATCTACTTCCCCATCAGTTTCACTACTATCAGTATCCTCATCAGAATCAGATTCCCCATTTTCCATGTCCACATCTACATAACTTTCCAACTCCATGTCCTCTTCAATTTCACCTGAAAAGCTCATTTATTCAGTTTTCAGTTTGATTCCAGACTCAATTCCAATTTTCTTAAAAATATATCTAACAACATTTTCTGTGCTATTTTGTAGAGGACAAATGAAGCATTTTAATATCTACATTTGCAGTTTCTTTAAAACAGAAAATACTTGAGCTTGTGTAAATTTATGAGACTTATAGCTACATTTTGAATATGTATGCTTTATTTCAAGAGGGTAACACAGTTATTTACAAACTAATCTTCCCTTAGTGACGGGTGCCAAGTGTTGAGCAGATCATGCTTACCCTTCCGGAGCACCTGATGATACGTCAGTTTTTTAGGGGTTCACACTGCTAGTGCTTTAGTTTTGTGGCATTTTTGTTCAATTTTGTTTATTTGTTTTGTCTTTGTCATACTGTCTCAATTCGTGTTGCTGTGAATTGCCATGATTTTCGATTTATGATTTTAGAATTTCCCCTTTCCTCGTTCTTGCTTCGGTATTCGTTTGCCAATGTATTACAAACTAATACTTTTTGAATATGTTTAGTGTAGTGTGCTCAAAAACAACATTGAAAATAACTGCTGTGCCAATTAAACATTGGAATTGCGTAAACTTGTGTGAGAAATTCTGAGTCTTTTACTCTTGTTTCACCCATAGGAAAGACAGAATTGCTCACACTCATAGAAGATATTCCTTATCTTTCATATGGTCTGGTATAAGAATCTCATAGTCTTACCTTCACCTTCTTCAACTTCAGGCTCATCTTCTCCTGGCTTCTCCAACCGTAAGACCTGAAGATAATGATAAACATATAGTGTAAACCATCATAGATATTTTGCAAGTCTAAGCTAGACCTATATGTACCATGCAATATACATGACTAACATATCACACAAACTTAACATGGTCACTGATCTGCCTGCGGAAATCAAGGGCAGTTTGTAAAATGACTTCAAGATCATAAGACAAAATAGTAGATTTTAATACACTTTAGGAGATCAATTAACATTCCAATATTATTTACCTACTGGTAATATTCATTGACCCACAAAGACATTGTCACATAGTAATTGGACCATAAAATTCAAGTTATGGTCAGAAGCCATATGCCTACACATGCATGTACTAATTGAAATAATGCACATACTATATTTCGCTGAAATGACACATGTGGTTATTGAGAAACTGACCTAACTGTTGACAAGGAATATGTCTTGCCTGCTACATGCATTGCTTGAATCTAAAATTGATCTAAAGCAGCAGCCATAATAAAGAAATCTAAGTCTTAAACTGTGTGCACTACCTGTTTGCTAAAATGTTGATCTGATCCAGGGATCGGGAAATTTTCCCATCCCATTTTGGTCTTTTTTGGTGGGGTAAAAAAAATGTGAATGAAAATTTTGACATCGTCTTTACCCTCCCTTTTCTTCAATGATGGCGATTAAAGTTAGGTATTCAAAGCAAACGTTTGATTTTGGCCTCATATTTTGATGACTGAGGTTAAGAAAGTACTTCATTCAGTTGATGATTCATGTTTTTTAACTGAAGTGATGTCCAACTGTCAAAATTCAGTTGACGTTTTCTTCGATGACAAAAGTGAAAGTAAACCGGAAATTACACAACTGTTTAAAACTCGAACAAAATCGGAAATGGCTATGAATGCATTGCGTACTTCTTGTGGCACTAAGAAAATTTACTGGAAATAAAATATAATCTTATTTATAGTAATATTGATCTCCCAATAAATTTTACCTACACCCATGCGCGATCAGTGAGTAAGTAGAAATGAAAGTACCCATCGGTAAAATGTTGATATCAAAAAGGAAATGTCACGTTTGAAGTGAAATTACTTCTCCAAAATCTCCATTTTAAATGCTTCCCTCGCCTATGTTTCAATTAACAACCCTTCAATTAACACATCATCAGAAGTGTAATTAATTCTTAATTGGCAATCAACGAAGGTGTGACAATCACCTGTAAATCCGATTATAATTTATAGGTGATGCCATGTTTATTTAATAATTACCTGTTGACATATCACATCAAATTTAATTAGTTGATTGGTGATTCAAGTCAAATTCTACATGCATTCTGTTGTAGAATGTCCGATTTTTCTACATACAATTTTTTTGAATGTTCGAAAGGTGGAAATTCAGTTCGGTCAAAAATTGAGAATTTCGGTCATGACCAACAAAAAAAGTGGAATTTCCAGATCCCTGATCTGATCCTTCATACATAACTTGAGACGTCAAGACCACCATCTGGGTGTGCAATCAGTATGTACTCAATACACAATGTTAAATATCGAGTGGCTATTATGAACTGTAATAAACAATTCATAATTTCAAAGCCAGTGGATCCTGACTGCAGGTGTCATACTTATGTGTACTGATGCAACTGCATACCAAATATCGATGGGCTACCATGTGTGGTCGATGTTAAACAGAAGCTGTTACTGAGGCAGATGTTGTTGCCTCTGCAGCTGCCAAAATCATCATACCTATGTTTCACACAAGAGTGGACCCTAATAGACGTCTCGCCCGTCCCTGCTTGGTTGCTAAAACAGTCATGTACTACTCAAGAGCAACCTACAATCCAAATATTATTACCGTACCACTTACAGAAATTCAGAAACTATTCTAATCAAAAAAACTTAACTATGTTCATCAGACCATGAAATTGAGGTCAAGGTCAAAAGCCATAAGGCAGACTTACATGTTCTAGCCAAGACCAAGCTATATACCAAATATCATTGACCTATAGCTTGTAGTTGAGAAACAGACTTAAGCAATAAACTTAACCTGGTCTCTGGACCATGAAATTGAAGTCAAGGTCAAAAGCCATATGGCAGACTGATGACCAAGACCAAGCTGTATACCAAATATCATTGACCTATAGCTTGTAGTTATTGAGAAACAGACTTAAGCAAAAAAAATTAACCTGGTCACTGGACCATGAAATTCAGGTCAAGGTCAAAAGCCATATGGCAGACTACCATGTACATTTGTACTAACCAAGAACCAAGCTATATACCAAATATCATTGACTTCTAGCTTGTAGTTATTGAGAAATGGACTTAACCAAAAAAACTTAACCTGGTCACTGGACCGTGAAATATAGGTCAAGGTCACATGATTTTTGGTCCGACAGATAGGGTTCGCCTTAAGCTACCTATGGACCAAATATAAAGTTCCTACATCAAAGGCTTCTATATAAAAACTTGAGTTTATGCTGGTGTCGCAGTCATACTTTGCACACCTATGTCTCGCTTTTCACGACTTTCGTCGCAGGCGAGACAAAAAACTTGCAGTCAATAAAGCCAAAAATTAATGTGAAATTACCAGTATATGCATTTGAATGTATTTGAATTCCACAAATCATTTTTGTTAGATAACTTAAATTATAACAACAATGTAAAACAAACCTCTTTTATCATTGACATTGATTCTGGAGTTATGTGATTGGTTAATCCAGCAAACACATTCTTAGCAACCACTCTGGCATACAAAGAACCTTGTGACATCATGCTTAGTAACAGTTCAGTCAATACCTCTATCCAAGCTGGTTCTGAAACAATATATCATGTATGGTTATCTCTTTCAACAACGTTTAACTTTTTGTGTAGTATACCTTTCAATACTTTTAACTAAGATTAAACATTAAAATTTGATTAATTTCCTTAGGGTCCAATGTTAAACCATGTTTTGTGCTTTTTTTAGCTAAAAGGGTAGGTCACTTTGAATTGCTGTATACATGTATATGCATACTGCCGAAAGCTTACAATAAGTGGAATCCAAAGAAAAATTCCTCTGAAACCAAATATGGATAAGAATAAAAATTTAACACATTTTGAAAAATCACAGTTGAGGTCCCTTTGACTCCTTATAGCTCAAAAAAGGAAACAACTATGCCAAATCTGCTGAGATAACGCCAAAAAATTGAATAATAGGAATCCATAGAAAAATATCCTTATGAAATCCTACCAAAAATACAGATTTGTCATATTTTGAGAAAATGAAATTTTGGTCCTTTTGACCCAAATCCTTGGTCTGGGAACATAAAAATGCAGTAATTTGATTTTGAGGTAAATGGCCAAGGTCAAATGAAGGTCACTATGACACATTTCATAGTTCTTTAATGGTAGACCATGAATCAATAATTCTTAGGTCTATGTCATTATATGAAAAACTTAAGGCCCGGACATAAAAATATTATGGTTATTGAGCCTAAAGTTACTTGAATGTAATCCAAGTAAGTGGAAAATATAGGTCAAAGTGATCTAATATTGCATGGATGCTGAATGCATGAATATACATGCTACATGATTTTACCATTCACAGTGACAGAGATCTGAACTCAACTATAAACACGAGATAAGTATTTCAAGTGGTAAATATAGGTCAAAATAACCTAACTTTGTCTGGATGCTGATTTACAATCAGAGATGCATGCATATGCAAGATTACATGATTCTGCAATGTATAGTGATTGAGATTTGAACTTGTCTGTAGGCCTGAATGAAAATCAATCAAGCAGAATATATAGGTCAACTCAAAATGGCCTAATTTTGCCTTAATGCTGCCTACCATCAGAGATGCATGCACATATGCATGGTTAGATGATCCTACTATGTAAACTGACTGAGATATGAACAAGTATGTAATTTTGAATGGAAACCAATCAAGTGGATAACTTACAGGTTAAAGAGACCTAATTTTCTTTGAGGCTGTCAGTCAACCAAAGAAGCACCTGCATACAAAGTTTGATGACCCCACCATGCATGGTTGCAGAGATTCAGCAAAAATGTAGATGTGGGCAAAGACATAGGCCTGGTATACTCCATTAGTCACCCTCAACTTCATTGAGACAAATTAAAAATTTGACATGTATCTCTTTGCAAGGATCTTACCTTCTTTGGTTTTCTTCCCAACAGATTTACGTTTTGATTCTGTTGCCTTTTTATGACAAGCAATCAAGTCCTAAAAATAGAATACAAAACATTTTAAAGTGTCTGCAGGGTATTATTTTTCTATTATAGAATTTTGTGAAATTTTCTGTAGAGAAACATAATTGTATTATTGTTCAAAATATAAAATAAAATTTTGTGGTCACCGTGCATTTAAGCTTGAAAATCTCAGGATTATATGAGAGGATAGCTTAAAAAATCTATTATAGATTTTGTTTATACTTTGCATGTGTTTTGATATCATGTATGATAAAGAAAGGAAATGGAGTAAATGTCAGTTTACATATAAAAAATAAAAAATATGGGTCACCGTTGAAATAATAGAGATAAATTGTGAAATGTTTATTTCTCTATTAAATGATAACTATGTTAAATTCTTTTATCAAATTATCTCCCTTGCATCATTTCTGTGTTCTGTAAATCCAGCTACAGATTTAAAGCTAGTGTGTTGTAGTTCACCCTTTTGTAATGAAAATGTTGTAAAGTGATAATGAATAATATTTTGAAACTTTCTTTACTACATTTTAAATAGTTATTTTGTAAAAATTTTTTGATGAATGAAACCTAAATGAAAAAGTTTTAGACAAAAATGCCGGAATAATACTGCTGAGACACCTTAAAAGACTTAAATCTACATGTATTAAGGAAACATGTAGCAACAGATTTTGTAGTCTTATTGCTATTTCCAAAATACATCTACATGTATCAAATATCAAATTTTAATTCTATATGATTTTAGTTGTTATTGTATCATGCTATTTGAAAACACTTTTATGAGGGTGGCACAGGGTTATTTTCGTGAAGCGTGTTTGCCATTTTTTTATTTCATGTGTTGTCGTGCGGAGGGTTGTTATTTGCCGTGTTTCGTGCAAACCGAAAAGGGTTTTGTGCAAGCCAATTTCTAATTTTTCGTTCCTCATGTTTAGACATTTTATTTCTTGTACGCCCGTGCAGGGTACCCCCCTGTATGACCCTCTTTTATGCATACAATTATTTCCAATAATTCCACAAGTCAACACAAGAAGAAGCAAATTTATGGCTGTGCCTTCATATTGCAGGCCAGGGAGACTGGTAGTGATCATGGCTTTACAGTTCTTTCTCTAGGCCTGAAGTTGTTTGGTAATCCTGGCTAATCAAAATAGTGGATTCAACAGATGGACAACTCATTTGATCCAACCCACCTCATTTAAAAACCAAATAAAATTCAAAATAACTTAGGTGTTTTGTTATTAAAGGAAAAAGCCTATGCATTTAAATCAAGTTAGGCACCTGACAATGAATAATACGAGTTATCCCCCCATGACAACTCTCATAGTATATGTCATGAGTACCAGGGTACAACACTATCAACATAGGTCAGCTGAATGCCAATAGTGTGTGACTGGGTAATAAGTAATTTCCCTAATCTCAACAAATTTACTGTGTTGTTGAAATTTTGCCAAAGGCAAAAATTCCTCTAAAATTACTTTATATTTACAATGAAGACTGAAACCACTGTTTTTTATTACCATGTATTACATGAATCTTTTTCTCATGTAAATTTTCTCCTACCCTTTTTTCATATGTATATTTTCAAGTACAATGTACTATAAAGATACTTAATATCAATATACCTCTAAAATAGAGTTGTCCTTCTCTTCCTCTGAAAACATTTGTATAGCTGTGTATTGGAACAACAACTCAAATGATTGGTGTAATGCACTACTGTCAGTATCAACCTGTATTTAAAAAAAAATGATATGAGAAATTCAACATCTTAAAAAAACAATAAGGGGAAGAAAGAGAGAAAAACCAGAAGTCTCCATGGTTTTCTTAGTGCTTTAATATTGAATTATAACAGATGCTATGTACAGTCTAACTTCTGTTGCTCAAACAGCCAAGGGACTGAAGAAAACAGTAAGAAGAATGTTCGACCTATTGATGTCGATTTATGTTAAAGCTTGAACATAGTGATAACAAAAAGGTTCAAGACATCCATGGTGTACTAATTAATGCAGTTTCAGCAATTGACATTCAAGTATAAAATATTTCTAAAATTTTTGATGTATAGACTAGAACATGACCAAAGCAGAAGTACCCTTCTATGTCGATACTGAAACTCTGGGCAAAAGTTAAATTGAGATAAGTGTGGATTTTAAACTCTGTTTGACACACCGACGTGCTGATAGTTATTTGCTGGAAGCAGTAACTTTTTATAGTTTTATCAAACTCATAGCTTTAGACTTAATATCAAATTACTCCCACTACAAGTCAAGAAATATTTGACCAAAATTTTGTTTATAGTTAAAAATAAAAGTATTTTATCAAACAGGAAGTAATTGTGTGACAAACCTGAAACTCCCTTTCACAATATAACTCATCATTTCCAAACTCCAGACCAAATTTCAAATCAATACTGCTTAAACAAGCCAAGAAATCTTTGACAGAAATAATTGTTGAGGGACAGACAGACCAACCGACAGATAGACAAAGTGAATACTATAGGGCAACGGAATCTCGATGCAGGGCTATCATATTAACTGAAATGTTTTTTCTTTCACATTACCATTCAAAAGTATAAAATTTATAATTATTACATTACATACCTTACTATGTATTTCATTCAGGCATTTTACCACTGTATTCCAATCTTCTTTGGTCTACAACAGAGATTCTATATTGTAAAAGGGGAAATTTATGTTAGGGGTTTATTTTTGCTAATTTCGCGATTGACACATATTTGCAAAAATTTCCCATGGCATAAATTTGTCTTTATTACAAACGTAGCCAAGGTAAGTGAGAATCACAAAAATAAAACCTCGCAATTAGGTTTACGAATCAAAATTGCGAAATTTAAACCATGCGAAAATACATTTTTTTTGTATCCCCTTTAACAGTATTTCATTTCATTACAATATATGCTTCATTTTCTAGATATCACAGGTTTTCTCTAAATTATTGTCTGAATACTGACTTGTTTTTGCCACAGCCACTGATTAGATATATAAGAACATGTAATTGACCATAACATAAAATTAAATTCAAATACCTGGGTCAGGCATTTTAAAAATATATGTCAACATGGACTAAATCTTAAAAATGTCTGTTGTACAAAATGGCACCTTTAAAGTACGAATCAAAAGATATGGACATTTGTTTATAGAATTTTTACCAAACAGAATATAATTACTTTGTTATATTTTGAATCAGTATACCTTGTCTGATAACTCTTTGACTATGACTACTGCTGTATTGTCTTCAAGAAGTTCCTGAAATTGAAAAGGGTACCATGAATTTGATGAAGATATGTGTTCAATTGTAAGTCCCGATTATATGAGCTTTGTTTACTTTAACAATTCATTTACAAAACTTCTAAGTACATGTGGAGTTAACACATTACAACAAAATAAATTTTTCCAATCATAGTTTTGTTTCTCAAGACAACACTGACATACCTATTTTGATTAATACTAAATTTTGTATTTTAATTGTTGTAGCAAAATTAAGAAATAATTCACGAAGACTCCACTGTATCAATGTTTTGCACAGGGCTGGCCATTTGTGTTGTGTTTTTTTTAATCCCGAGTGTTTGGAAGGGCTAAAAAGATAACATGATTAGCCAGCCCAGCATAAAACAATGATAAACTGAAGTCCCTTTCAATTATTTGGATTTAATAGGATAATTACTATACATTTTTATTATTGATGAGACCTTTGGTTCCTATTATTGTCACTATATTTGTTTGTTTAATTGATTAAATGCATCCCTTACTTAAAAAAAATATCTAAAAATTATATTAGAATAAAGAAAAAATTGCTCAATGAATGTGACATCATTGCACATGTTTGCCTTTTTTGCACCTTCATAACGGTAAAAATAGTCTCTGCATAGGGAGTAATTTGGAATAGCCATATACATGTATAAGGTCTCTTTTGCCACATGTTGTTCATTTGTCTATCACTTTTTTACTTCTCATGTGGTTTCAGTGTTTTAAATATGCTAAATCAGAACTGCAAATCCATAATACAACAAAAATTACAATGTATTATTACTACATGTACATGTACATTACAAAACCCAAATTTTCAATAACCTTTACCTGTATGTAAGTGATGAGCTGATGTAAGGTGTCTTTGTATGCATGAACTGAGGTGGACTTTGAACTTTCTGAAATAAATGTACATATACTTCATGAAATTATTGCAGCCATGTTGGATAGGAGGCAGATTTTCTGTAAAGAGAAGAAAATGGTATAGAAGTACAGGAAAGTATGTGTGTGTTGCTTTGCAATGGTTCTATAACCATAATTGTTTCCCATATTTTTTTAACCATTTCTACCTCTTTTCTGAAAATTTGCTCCTTATCCAAGATGGCTCCAATATCCGTGAAATGGTCTATTTTACATGATCTTATGCACCAGCTTTAAAATCTACAAGTCTGATTTCTTTAATGTTTTCTTTAATATATTTTGCCTCTAGCATTAAGATTGATATCTTTTTCAATCTTAATTTCCTTTTTTATCATCATATAATTGGTTCGATACACAGGACTCCTTCACAACTTCAAATTCAACTGGTAGAAGCATTTTTTAAACTGGTCAATTTATGTGCATCTTTCAAAACAGCACTATCAGGATAATACTAATCTGTAATACAATTCAATTCGATGGTTTTCCCCTTGTAAGACCATTATCATGAAAGGCCATTTCTTTCCAAAAACAAGATCACTAAAAATTCTAATTTTAATTTTAATTGATTAACCATCGTAGATTAAATGAAATGGTAAAGAGAAATATATAGGTCCGTGTGCTTTAAATGGAGATACAAGACATTAAAAAAATTGGCAGGAAATGGATTTCTCTGGATTTTCCTTTAGTTAAAATCAGGAGAATTTTTGTCTAAAAGCTAGGGAGCTATATCAAGGATTTTATGAAAACTTGTCAGGTGTCTTCATTTGACTTATAGAAGACATTCATGAAATAAAATGTTTGGGTCCATGTGAAAAATTCTTCAAGCAATTGAACTGGAGAAAGCCAGAGGAGTTCCGAAATCTGACACAAATTCAAAAATGTGATGAGTGAGCCACCTTAAGTACAGGTTATTTAAAGAAACTTACCTGTTTTAAACACCAAAAGTTGTGTGATTGCTTTATGGAAATTATCCTGTAACTGTTTTCTAAGTTTATCTGAGATGTTCTCACATTTTTTACTGCACTGAAAAATAAAATAAAAATTGTACTAAATTCAAATATGATGTAATATAAATTCATACAGGAATTTCCCTATGTTTATTGTGAAAAATATTGATCCAACTTCATTGGCTCGAAATAGCTAAGGGTGAATTGAAAACAGCTTGCGCTATCGAGGTCGATTTACCTTAAAATTTAAACAGATAGACAACAAAAACCGTTTAAGACATCCATGGTGTTCGATTGATTGATTAAATAGAGTTTTAGGTACAGGGAGCAATATTTCGGCTATATCAGGACCAGTCCATGGTGCTAGAGCTATTGTAGTTGGAGCCATTGAAGTTCAAATGTATATCATATTACTGTGAAAGTACTATTGTTCGTGGGATTCCAATTTTCTTGGATTCCATGGTTCGCTTAAACCATGAGTTAAGTTCACAACGAAATGCATTTTTCCATTGGGCTTTATGCATTGAATTCGATATCACGAATTTAAGTACCCACGAAATTGTGATAATTATGAAAACCATCTTTACAAAACAAAATTTGCAGTTCAAATGACATCGTTTGGATTAATCAGGTCAAGAAAAGATATTGCAGCATATATAGACATAAAGTATACATGTACCAAGAAAACATATAGATTCTCTTATAAGTATGAATGGTCAATCAATTATGACCTCATAATGAAAAAGCCCACAGAAGAAAGTTCTGGCATAAATATTAAGTCAATATTCCACATCCGATTCATGCAAGACATGTAACCAATGATACTGTAGTAAAGTTATACAACTAGAGACATACATGTACATGTATGATATCATGTGAGAACTGCTGTAATACAGTGAAGATCCAAGCAACTGTGGAAATGTATTCATGTTTATGTAGCTTTATATAAACTCAACTTTTTACCAACACGTGGTAAATTTCAATGAGCATCAAGTGCCAGGCATATACAAAAGTATTTGCATCTCCAACTACCGGTACTCTATAATTTTCAGTAAATTTTCAAATATTTTTGAAGTGTATAAGAAGTTCAGGTTTCTTTCTACAATTACATCTGTGCTATTCAAAACCTCCAGACCACAGTTAACTACCCATGTGTAAGCTTACACATGAATAACCTTAAATACTGCAGTCACTTACTTGATTGATTTATTTATCATTTAATTATTGTTGAATGTTTATTCAGCTTAAAGCATGTTGAGATGAAATAAAGCAATAAGTAAATACTCATTTTTTGGTTTGAAGCATCACAAATTTACATAAAATAAAATTTTCTGGATGTTATCTATATTCTAAGAAGTTTAAAAATTGAATGTGACTTACAGACATGTTTTGGCATGAAACATTATCAACAAGAGCTGTCGCCGAATGGCAACCAGGTATACCCCCACTCATTGAACCCTGGATCAAAAATTCATGTTTTCACTAAATCCAATTTTCTTCAAACAGGAAGTATGCATCTGACATGATTCAAAAGAGAACATTCCTTACAACTAATCATATAGAGGCTGCATACAAATTTTGAAATCAATCCCTCTTGTAGAAGCTGAGAAAAATGTGACGAAAAATTCATGTTTTCACTACATTTCGTGACAAAGTCCACATTCCGCCAAATAGGAAGTACTCATCTGACAGGACTCAAAATAGGACGTTCCTTATAACTAACCATATAGAGGCTGTATACCAATTTTGAAATCAATCCCTCTTGTAGAAGCTGAGAAAAATGAGATGAAAAATTACGAAAAATTAATGTTTCCCTACATTTCGTGACAAAGTCCACATTCCACCAAACAGGAAGTACACATCAGACAGGACTCAAAATAGGACGTTCCTTACAACTTACCATATAGAGGCTGCATACCAATTTTGAAATCAATCCCTATTGTAGAAGCTGAGAAAAATGCGACGAAAAATTCATGTTT
>MJUU01025115.1:0-21832 GCA_002080025.1 Modiolus philippinarum
CGAGTGATGTGAAGGATGAGGAGCATTCTTATAATGAGCCTGAGGCTCCAAAGGGTATCATATTCCCTCCCAACTTCTCTGACCCCACCCTTGTCTATAGCTGTTGGTACAAAAAATCTTTAAAACAATGCCGATCCACGTGGGATGTTGGTTTTATAGCACGACTAAGGTCATTGTTACGGGTCATGATTTTGACCTCTTTAAAGCGAGATGTTATGGTATGTCTTGTCGAATACCTCAAATTATTATGCAATATGATACCCTTTTGAGCCTCAGGCTCATTATAAGAATGCTCCTCATCCTTCACATCCCTTCGGATATGCTTGGATGAGGAAACATTCTTTTATTGTTATAGCACGCGCGAGGAGACATACGTCACAATAAATATTAGATTGATATTGAATGCGCGTTATGGTCTGTGCAAACGTCGAAAGTAATCACTTTATCCGGACACGTTGTATGTTGTAGTATGCATTAAGTCGATAAAAACCCATTATGCCTGTTAAATTTGTCAAATCAAAATGGCAGCAGAATATGATCAACTACATACAGATGCCAACAACCATACAAAATTTCAGCAAAATTGGTACAGTGGTTTCAGAGAAGTTGTGCCTACAATGTGTTCCCATGTTGTAGTATGCATTTAGTCGATAAAGTCCAATAACTCCTGTAAAATTTGTTAAATCCAAATGGCTGCAAGATATGATCAACTATATATGGTGGCAAACAAACAAAATTCAAGCAAAATCCTTTTTATTTCCGTGCATTGTAGTCTTTGTTTTTATCTGTTACAGTTTTTGCCATGTCTTTGGACTTCGATTTTTGTAGTCATCGCTCTCCTTGTTCCTTCGGTATTCTACTGCCGTTGTTTAAGTGGTTTCTGAGGATTTGCGTCCACAAAGTGGACCTAAATTTTCCAATTGTTTAGTATGCATTAAGTCGATAAAGTCCAATAAGCATTAAAATTTTTTGAATCAAAATGGCGGCATGAAATGAACATCTACATAAGGTGACAAACAACTGAGCAAAATTTCAGCAAAATCCCTCATTGGATTTTTGAGGAATTGCTTCCACAAAGTCTTCCTTTCTTGTAGTATGCATCGAGTCGATAAAGTCCCATAACTCATGTAAAATTTTGCAAATCAAAATGGCGGCAGGGTATGATCAACTGCGTTAGATGGCAAACAGACAAGCAAAATTTCAGCAAAATCCCTTAATTTGATTTTGAGATGTGTCCAAAACTTCTTCATATGTTGTAGTATGCATTAAGTGGATAAAGTCCAATTACTCCAGTAAAATTTGTCGAATCAAAATGGCGGCATAATATGACAAGTACATATGGTGGCAAATGTTCAAACAAAATTTCAGCATAATCCGTTCAGTGGTTTCCGAGGAGTTGTGTCCACAAAGTGTTCCTAAGCTGTAGCATGCATTTAGTCGATAAAGAACAATAACTCCTGTAAAATTTGTCAAATCGAAATGGCGGCATGATATGATCAACTACAGTTGGTGACAAACAATCATACAAAATTTCAGCAAAATCTGTCTAGTGGTGTAAGAGGAGTTGTGCCCACAAAAAACGTGAAACACGGACGCACGGACACACGGACAAAGACCATTACTATGTCCCTCCGCCGCGTTGCAAGGGGGGGGGACAAAAATTAGTATTCGCATGCAAAAAGAGTATACCAAGTGCTTAAATAGTTATAAGTGAAAAAGTACTAACTAGGTATGCACAAAAAAATGAACAAGCCCTACATAAATTAAAATAATCAGTATTCGCATACAAAAAGAGTATACCAAGTGTTTAAATAGTTATTTGTGAAAATGTAGTGCTGCTGATGAGGAATAAATTTCCGAAATGGCCATACAGCTCATTAAAATTATTGCAGTTGGAGTTAACATATGTGTTATGGTCTCATGTTCATTTACTCCATATCCTTTCGTAAAATATTTAATACAGGAGTTTGTCTTTTATTGCAGTGTGGAGTTGGTAAAACAATTCCCCGTGGTAGAGATGTATGCTCTTAATTTTTCTTAGATATGGTGTACTTGTACATAAGATAATATCTCATGTGTACACTGTTCAATTACTTTTATCTAAATTTACGTAAATTCTAAAACCGAAGGATTAACTCCCACCATCGTAGTTTTGTCCTTAGCTATATTTGATATTACTGATTTTTCGGATTTCGTTTGGTTTTATGTACTTTAACATTTTTTCTAAATTATGGATTTCCTTTGTTTGGGTTCTAGTGCTGCTGATGAGGAATAAATTTCCGAAATGGCCATACAGCTCATTAAAATTATTGCAGTTGGAGTTAGCATATGTGTTATGGTCTCATGTTCATTTACTCCATATCCTTTCGTAAAAAGATACCAACAGAACTTAGCTTGGATAAACACATTTTAACAGAAACCCAGAGTCTTACTCCCGTTTGGGTCGTGGTCTTTTTGACACATTCCTTGTTACCCTTCTTTCTTTTCTATAAGAATTTTAGCAGACCAATTTAATCACTCTCTATCAAGAAGCCCTTACATTTAGGAACAAGATGTCATCGATGCAATACGCATAAATAAAGATAAAGATAAGTTAATGCAGCAAATAAAATCAGTTTTGATGAATATTAACAGGCCTGATTAAATAGTAATAATAATAATAATAAAAGCTTTATTTAAAGAAGGTAAACTTGTTTGGATCAAACCAATCTACCACAAGGCCCTCATAAACATATTTACAATACAATATTTATAACATACATTGAAATTAAGGAAGGAATCATAAATACATTGACTTGTACATTCTCTTAAATTCAAAAACAGATCTACACGTACTTGCGAAAAAAGGAAAGTGTGGCAGATTTTTCTAAAATTCGATAGAAGCCCAGTCTTGTCTTGGTAATATGAAATGGGCATTTTTGCATAAAAACCTGTATTAGAATTCCTACAGTTAATGTCTGTCATATAATGCCATAAGTTAAATTTTGTATTTTCTCATTTTTTCCTATATAACATTCTCGTACATTCATATTGGTTTTCGACCACCTGTGTACAGGAATACATGAAATATCAATTTTATAACACTAGAATAATAACTGGTTGGTGCCATTTTATTTCATTGTTCATCATGAAGAACTGATCTATATCATTTTCTAAGATTCCCAATTTGTTAGATTTGAATTCTGTTATTATCCGTAATTTACATTGTTGATAATTTAATGAATACATTTATTCTAGACAAATTAAGCCTCTTTGCTTACAATCCCTGTCTTATGTGACAGAAGGTCTCATTATAGTTCATCAATGACCTGTAGAGCAGTATTATTTATGTCTGAAAAGGAAACCATAGACATATTCTGTGATGAAATTATATACATAATGTTTGGTTTGTGGAAGGGAAGTCTTTGATTGGTTCATTGTTTTAAATTAACATTCAGTAGAATAGAACTAATGACAAGGTTAGTCAAAGATTAGGGTTTAAAGTTTACCAAATGATTTTTATGTAAAAACACAACAAGTGATGGCAGATTTTTTAAACACAACATGTCAGCATGCGGCTACATATAAATTTTTATTTAAATGAACATCGCACTTAATTCGCCCTAAACATGGGACTTCGACAAATGTATTGAGTTCAAACTGCTAGTAAATAATCTATTTGATGCATGGAGTAAAAAGCCGTTATGCAATAGCTCATTTTTGGATATTTGATTTTTTTATATTTCTCCATTGACCACCGTTCATTTTCATTTTTATGAAGAAATCACTAAAGAACACAAATCAGGAATTCAAGCAACAATTTTTATTTTACACATAAAAATAATTGAAGAATTTCAACTCACTTAAGGTAGTTCGATCCTAATAAAAATATCAGACAGATTTTTTTCCTTTAAGATATTTTGTAGGTCTCAACCTATATGTTCCAAAAATAAAATAAAAATTATATGTCACTGATCATCTTTTCCTGTTATCTGGCTTTGAAAATCAGACTAAATTCAGTATTTTTCAGCAAAATTTACAAAGAATTTATAGGGAACTGTGAGTACATGCTTATTGTTCATCTTTCATATAAAATAAATATCAGATTTTTTTTTAGTTTTTGATTTTTCAGAGATATACACTTGAGCTATCTGTTACGCTGAAAAAATCTACATGTCGCCGATCGATTAAGAGAGTTATTTTATATAGTTTACGAAATAGACATATTTACGGGAAAAGGGAGCTAATTCGCGGGAAAGTGTATGTCAATCTATTATGACGGCACAATGAATAGGCCAATACAGGAATATTCCGGCTTGAAAATCAAGTCAATTCCGCATCCGACACGTGTTACACAAATGCGCCAATCGAATCCGCCGTGTATTAATGTCGATCTACCTTAAATGATGTCTGAGGATTATGACGTTCAAGTTTTTGTTTGAAACGTCATAAGTTTTCGTTACAAATGAAACTTCCGGATACAGTTTATGAGCCCGGAAGTTACAGAATTCAACGAGACTTACAGACCCTATTTCCTTATTTTATTAGTAATTTCATGAGTAGACTCAGAGTGAGTCTCCTTAGGTTTTAACATTTTTTTCTTAAATTTAGATATTACAAATTTTCAAATTAAATCGGGTTTCGGGCCAGCACCGAAGTACTGACTTGATCAATGCCTCAAAAATTCCGTCTCATACGATCATAAAAAAGTTCTTAGATATTAGTCTCTTGTGAAAATTTGAAGCTTCGGTCCGAACTCTGATCCAAAATTCTTTTTTTTACTTAATACTGATCAGTTCTTTAAACTGTCTACTCCCTTTCAATAAAAATTGTTGTCGTACCGGGCACTACCGTAATGGTAGGGGAGGTTTGTCTAGCCATAAAAACCGGTTTAGGTTCTGCATATGCTCATTTCGACAAATTATGTCTCATCAGTGCATATTAAAACAAAACGCTTGGAAATCAATGAACCGAAAATTGTGTAAAAGCTGATAGAGAACAAATTACCAAAAATTACCACATCACGATATGCAACATTATTATATACACCGCAGATTATTCGTGTTTTGTTTATTTGTATGCGAACATATACAAATCATTGACAATTTAAGGGAAAATGAGGTTGGGTAAGTTTTATTAATGTTGGACGTGTATAGTACTCAGAAATTGCTATAATGTGCACTTTTTTGTATGCCCCCTTTCAATGAATTTTACTTACTCATAGATAAGACGAGGAAAATGAACGAAAACGAAAATATTCAAAGAACTGTTGAAATAAGATGCTAACGGGGTTCTATAGACTATAGGACTTGCACAATTTCAATAAAAATCTTTACATTTTATCAATATTTCATAGTGGTAGGGGTATGATTTACGGCTCTTAAGAATCTATTTGGTATAGGAATGTCACTTATATTTATTTTGTGTAAAGCTGATACCAAAGACTATCGTTTAATGCCAAGTTTCTTTTCTATAAATGGGATACATCAGTCAACATTGTGAAGGAATTGAAAAACCAGAGGCTCCCAGGAGCCTGTATCGCTCACCTGGTTTTCAGTTGCCACAATCAAGGTAACAATGTAAGTTATACAGTTCATCATCAGTTTCTCAAACTTTCGTAGGTCGAACACCTCCAATATCTTGAACTGTTTTTAAAGTCTGATCATGTTTTATTATATTTCTTTGTTGGGATTTTTTGATAATAACGTTCTTGCTAAGGACCCCTAACGACACCAGTTTTGAAGTCGAGACGTCATTTTGTAAATGGCAGTCAACAAACAATTTTCAACATCGGTTTGAAGTCGCAACATCAATATCTATTTGGAAATCAAATTTCTTTGAAATTGGACAATGTTGAATTTTCCCGCCTTTTTGGTAGCCATTTTAAATATGGTGGTCAACGAACAATTTTTAACATCAGTTTTGAAGTTGCGACATCAAGACCTTTTTGGAAACCAAATGTCATTGAAATCAGACAATGTTGAATTTTCCCGCCTTTTTTGGCGGCCATTTTGAAAATTGCGGTCAACGAGCAATTTTCAACATCGGTTTTGGAGTCGCAACATCAATATCTACTTGGAAACCAAATTTCATTGAAATCGGACAATGTTGAATTTTCCCGCCTTTTTTGGCGGCCATTTTGAAAATGGCGGTCAAGGAACAATTTTCAACATCATTTTTGAAGTCGCTACAGCATGGCAAACATTTCATCAATTTACACTTTACCTTCATCTTCTGTAATTTTAGAAATAATAGATGAAAAGTACGAAAATTTAAAAAATTCGTTGCAAAAATGGCAATAACTCCTACAAGGGTTTATGGATTTTCTTCAAAATTTCAGGGTGGATAGATCTTGATATGCTGAACATTTTTGCTTTACACCTGACCTCTATCTGTTACACTTTTTGAAATAAAAAATTAAAAAATGCAAAAATTTCGAAAATTTAACGGAAAAGGGGCTATAACTCCGAGATGGGTTTTCGGATTTTCTTCAAAATTGCACAGTGGGTAGTTTTCATCATGTTGATCATTTTTATCACATGTCAGATTTTTGATATCGGTAACGGTTTTCGAGTTATTAGCCAAAAACTGCAATTTACCCCTATGTTCTATTTTTAGCAATGGCGGCCATGTTTTTTGACCGGCCAACTAATCGAACATAACTTTGAAAATCCATACCCTGGTGATGATTCAGGCCAAGTTTGGTTACTTTGGCCCAGCGGTTTCAGAGGAGAAGATTTTTGAAATTGTTGACGGACGGACGACGAACGACAAACGACGGACGACGGACGCAAAGTGATGACAATAGCTCACACGGCCCTTCGGGCCAGGTGAGGTAAAAACTAAAATGAAGAACAAAATTTTTCAAAATTTCGGCGAATGGGTCCGTAATAGGGTGAGTTCTAAAGTTGCTTCAGCCCATGACCTACAAATAGAAAATTAAATATGTCGGAAAAATGCGAGCAAAAAATTTAAATTGACATAGTGAAGTCCACAATCATCATGGTATTATTATTAGATAAGTTTCTTATCAGCTTATGAAATAATATAATCTGTCATAAATATTAAATACATTTATTTTGATATCGAAGCTGGTATAGGTGTTAGCTGGTTACATTAATTGCTTTAGATACATCAGTCATAAGAAGCAGGAGATGCTTACTCTACCGGTACACCTGATCTTACCCATGGTTTTTATTGGGTCCGTGTTGTTCATCTGTATGTGTGTCTTCATTTTTCTTTTTTGTCCCGTACTTAAGTGGTGTCCTTGTTTCTTAGTGTTTCCGATGTTGCCATTGTCCATGGATTGTTCGTTCTTTTGATTGACGGTTCGGTTCTCACTAACTTTAGAATAATGTATGACTGTTTAATTAATTTATATTTGAAACAAACAAGAAAAACAAATATATATATATATATATATATATATATATATATAAACATAAATTTGATAACAACTATTGAAATTTTGTTATGAAACTGTATAGTATCATAAATGTCAGTAACACATGGAACATTCGTTGCTAGGTAACGGCGAGTTCAATTTCCATTGTAACCAATTTTTGATGCCGAAGTTGAAATAAAAGCAGATTAAAAAATATATATATATACTAATAATAACAATTAAATTATTCTAAAACAAGTACTATCTTTAAAAAAAGATAGTCGACGCAGTAAAATAGGTGTATTATATAGATAACGGTGATTTATCGAGTTTTCTCAGTTAAATAAATGTCATAATGTCACCGATGAAAATAAAGGATTTCTATTTACCGGATGACGTATTAATGAAGCGACGTCACAATGTCTCTTCAATGTCGTCGTCAAGTAAACAACTGGCGTACTGACATGAAAAGAATAATCCGCGTCTAAAATCTCGGTTTTGGAGTAGTAAATCTATATAATAAAAAACATAACTAATTGACCATCATGAATATCAATAAAAATGTCACTCGTGTCGACCAACGCAGTGGATTAAACTCGTTGCGGAACAAAGTTCCGCAACTCGTTTAATCCTTCTGCGTTGTTCAACACTCGTGATATTTTATATTGATATTCACGACGGTCAATTAGTTATACTATAAGTGTTTTCTTTGTTCTTCAAAACACTAATGTACAAAACATTGTATGAAGCGATGCAACAATCAGAACGTACATGTAATTCAGACTAAATCTGTCATTTTACTGTGTCAATTAGTAATATATTACTCCTTTAAAAACCGTTAACAGTACAAGGCATTTCCTTACAAGTAGAGACCCGGCGTACTCGTCTGTATGTGCGTATAACGACGAAGCCATTCTATTGTAGTACCTTTTAAAAAACTCAATTATCTCAATCGCTTTTCAAAAATATTTAATTTCGCAGGCAGATATATTTATATCTTGTTTTCTTAAAGGTACACTGTATTCTCTTTCAATGCGTCAGAGATTGAACCTGGTTGAACTCCCGGGGTTTAACTCACCATAGGGTTTACTTATGCAAATAAAGGTAAAATGCGCATTCCAGATCGGGAATATGACGGCTATCAAAATTCGTTCTGCGTTTTAGTATGTGTGCTCTTGCCCAAAGCCTTGCCCAATGCACTTCCCTTTCTAATCTCTCCCCTAAATATATGCTTCAGACTTTTGATTGATAAACTCGATATTTGGTACATGTATGCATGTTTCAGTGGTGAGTTTTAAGATTACACTGGAGGGTTTCAGTTAAATCGTCAGACACATTTCCTTTGTTGTACCTTTGTCACAAAAAATATAATCAAAGTACGAAGGTACTGAGTCAATTCAAGTCGACTGAAAGAAATGTGCAAATTACTCCGACAAAAGTGTGTTTGTCTTTAATTTGAAGACTATGGTTATCAATATTACTCTGTATCCATATATTGAATTCATAAATGAAATCATCTTTTTCAACAAAATTCTGGAACCATGTTCAGAAAGATGTCATGAAACTACATCGATATGTGGATCTCCAAATCCTAGATACAAACTTTGATTTTGGCTCCACAGCTAGCCTATGAGGGTCATTTGCAGTCTGCTGCTGACGTTCCAAGACCGCTACCTTCATGACCTTACATTATGTGATTTAAATAATCGATACCTATTCATCAAAGGGTCACCCTTTCCCATCAGCTGATCGGAAATAATGTACAGTTAAATACACAGTTAAATCCCCGCTTGGCAAATCAGATCAGTTTTCTTTTTCAAATAATTACACAATAAACATCTTGCATTCGATGACTGACATTTATTTGTACATGATCAGCATCTGTGTAGATGTTCGGGTCTTATTATATAATTTGTAATGTAATCATTATTTATTGTCAGTAACTTCAGTATTTAGTTATTTATATATATGTATATACCATTTTACTGTACCCCGTTATTTTCACATGTTTTGTTATTTCTCGCCCTGTTGACAATATATTACCCTTTTCATCATTCTAATCATTTTAGTGAAATCATAATTTGTTGAAAACCCGAGGTTGAAAATAAATAACAAAATACCGACATGATGATTCAAAACATGGAGCTCAAGAAATTACAATTTATTCATGTTTCGGAGGTCATAGGTCATACATGTACATGTTTCAGTCCAATAAACGTCGCCGATGAACGATTGCCTAGCAAGTAATATAAATTAGGTAGTATTTTTTGAAGTACACATGTATTCATTGATAGAATTCATTGAACATTACTTAAGCATTTTTTTACCCATCGATCTTAGTGGCTGATTTTACATTAATGTATGTCTTATCGGGGAATTATATGACTATATTTTATGTGACTCGAGCTGCGCGCGCAGCTCGTTAATTGAAAATAATAGTAAAAACGTGTTAATGACACTTTTAAAAATTCACCTAAAACAGAACTCGTAGCCTAAATTGCCAATGAGTTATTATTTCTTTGACATAAATGAAAACTAAAATATTTTGAAATTGGGTACACTGATATAAAAGCAATATATATACATAATAAAATACAAAAAAAAAACATCTAACCAATGAATAGACCCCATTATGACCATTTAAAAATAAAACGTATTTAGTTTGAAAGCGAAAATCTCTCAAAAATACACAAAACGCACTGACAAAATGCTTTCATTTAGGACACATCCGCTTTATGAAAATGACATTTATGTTTTAATTTTATCGGAACATATAAAAAAAAATACTAAGCAACAATTTAAATAAATAACGTACTAATAGCAATTTTGTCAGCATTACATTAGTTCGCGGCTCTTTTGATTATCTATTTATAGTTACCTGACCAAGAGAAGATGTGTACATGTTTGTGTATCATGATCGAGCTTTCTATTAATCACCCTTTCAGGTAGATCGACACTAATACACGGCGCATTCGATTGGCGCATTTGCGAAACACAAGTCGGATGCGGAATTGACTGGATTTTCAAGCCGGAATATTCCTTATTTGGACTTTTCATTGTGACGTCATAATAAATTGACATACACTTTCTCCCGAATTAGCTCCCTTTCACCATAAATATTGTCTGTTTCGTAAACTATATAAATATTTCTCTTAATCAAACGGTGACATATATATTTTATTAGCCCAACTTAAAGCTGAAATGTCATTTTTTTTTAAAAAGTCTGTCTGATGTTTATTTCATATGAAAGCTAAACAATAAGCATGTTCTCATAGTTCACTATATATTCTTTGTAAATATTGCTGAAAAATACTGAATTTGGCATGATTTTCAAAGCCTGATTACAGGAAAAGATGATCGGTGACATATCTTTTTTATTTTATTTTTTGAGCAAATGGGCTAAGAACTACAAAATATCTTAAAATAAAAAAAAATTTGTCTGATATTTTTATTAAGCTCGAACTACCTTAATTGCTTTCCTGATGTAAGGAATTTTGAATGGTTTTACAGTATTCATATTTTTAATCATTTCTAAGTAGGTTCGCACATGAAAGGAAAAAGTGGAAAAATACAACATCATGCAATTATTTTTGGTCGCTTGACCCACATTACCTGATAATCTGTGGGAAATTGGTGAATGCAGTTTGTTGATATGCTCTTTTATCGATACATGAACGTACACTTTATAGGCTATGTTGTTATTATTCCTCGTACATCGAACATTTACAAAATCATTTCTCGTACGTCGAAAAATTTTTTATTCACCTTACATCGTACGACAACACCCCTTTCTGGAACCTCAATTTGTTGTATCTGAAACCGTTTTTAACCAATCAGAGTGAAGATATTTGGTCTTGGGACTGTTACCAAGGTTTCAGCATCATAAAGTTCAAAGGTTAAAAAAGCGAATATAGTACCGACTGCGTCGGAAAAAATAGAGAAAAAAAATAAATGAAATGCTGTTATATGAACGATTTCAAATAATGATTATGTCCAAATTAGGATGTGGGAAAAAAAAGAACATGTAACATATTGCAGACTGGAATATAATCTTTGTGAATAGAAACATAACATAATTCGACAGTCATTAAGATTATTTTGTACCTCTTCAATAAGAAAAATACAATTGTTTAGATAATTTACATCATTATATATACTTTGTCATAATATTCACAATACCTGGAACAGGTAAGCAAAATACCAATTAAGCATAGGTAAATGTAGCCACTTAGTTCGAGATGAGCAATGGTAAAGGAAAGTCATTTTTTATGCAGACAAATATTTTGGATATGTCCAGGAATCATTCAAGTGACTATTTCTGGCAAAATGACACTAAAATTGTCGTAGAAGAGTCTGGACATTATGACTTAACAGAATTTGACCAGATAATATACGTAAAATGCATTCAAATATTTGTTCTTGTACTGTGTTTTCTATTGATAGCGGCTACTGATAGTTATATTACACGTTTGATATTTTGGAAGGATCATTTGCAAACAACAGCAAACTTTCTGATAGTTGCTTTATTCATAATTGATTTTGGATATGTTGCTTTTTATGCAACTACTTCATCAGTCTCCATAATAATTGGGAAAATATGGCTCACAAAATCTATAGCGAAGTTTTTATCGTTTTTCAGCATGCTATTTCCCAATCTACAGTTGTTAGTTTTGGCTGTGGCATCTATTGAAAAATACTTTTACTGTGTGCATCCTTACGTACACCAAAGATTTTTCAGTAAAAACAACACATTTGTTATTTTGGGAGTGAACACAGTTTTATTAGTAGTATATAATGCTGTGTTAAATGGCATGTATGACGCAACCTTTTATCCAACAATTATAATGTGTTTTCATACGTTTGGCCTCAGAGAGGAGTTGTACAAAAGTAACGATTACATTCATATATCACTTTTTGCAATTCGAATATTAATCCATGCAGGTCTTTTGTCTCTGATCATCCTGTTTCAATGTTTAATATTTGCAAGTTCAATTTCAAAGAGAAGAAAAATAAAACGTATGCCAGCAAATATACTTCAACCTGTTGAGAATCGAATGTGGAACAGAATACTTGCAAGAACATTTTCCTTGTTTTCTGTGATCATTGTGTACGTAGCGTCATGGAGCTGGTTTATTGCGGTTATAGTGATGGAAGCACCATCAACAGCTACGTCCGAGCGGGTTGGGATCATATTTACCATATTTCTACCTTCGATTATAAATCCGATTGCAAACTTACTTGGAAATAAACCGCTTAAAGATGCAGTTTTTAATAAAACTCTTAAACCTGCCTGGGTTTACGCAAACAAACCAGCGCAAAATGTACATCGAAGACAAGACGAAGGACATCATATTCAAGAAATTCAGAGGTCCCATGAACCAGATACAGTTATACGTCTATCACATTCGCACAATCCTAGTATTGTAAGCACTGAGGAACCAGGAATGAAATTCGGAAACAATGTTGATCAAGCATGTTCTTTTGTTTAACAAATATTGAGTGTCTATAAAACAATTTAAGTCGTACTCGGATGTCACTTGGGTTAATCGAAGAGCTTGGATTGGTTTAAGTTCTACAAAACTTTTTACGTAACAATAATGTAAGACACGATTATTGTATAGCAAGGCAGTGCGACAGATAATGCGAGAATTTCATTGGTTCGTATGAGTGTTTATTTCATGTTTTGCAGAATAATCTAATCACACCAACCATGTAAAGCCATTGTCGAAGCTTAAAATAGTTACATTAAAAATATGACCAGCCCACAATAGTAATCAGTTTTTGAATTGAAAATTAGAAATATTGAAACTAATCTTTCTAATGTATTTTTAAGAACCACACACGTTGTAGATATATTTTTTGAAATGGAAAAAAAGAATATTTAACATACCTTATCACAATCTTAAACAGTATGTTGTGAATCTACAAAAGCAATAATAAAAAAAATCCGTTGAAATCAGACAAAGTTAAAATTTTTACGCAAGTTGAAATAGCGGCAATTTTTATTTTCTTTCTATTCAATTCCTTCCTCTAATTTTACTGATCATTTATACAAATTATAAAAAAATGAACAGATTCTGCAATGCAGTTATTGAGATATTGAATCCTCAATTTTTTTAACGTAAAATTGCAGACATATTGCAAATGGTGACCATTTTGAAAATTTTGAATGCACGGCATATAACTTCAGAGGTGGTCTTACTGTGTGAAAAGTTTGAAATCATTTATTAAAAAAAATCACACACACACACACACACACACACACACTCAAAAGTCATGAAAATGATTCATGTAAAAATACTTGACGCATTACCAAGTAACCCTGCAAAAAATTACTCTTTGCTGAAAAAAAAATATATCTAATTGTTGATAGAAAAATTGTAGAATAAAATTATTTCAAGTTATAAACTTTGCACTAAATAAGTCTTGTGAATCCTATTTTCTATATGTCCAAAATAAAATTATACCTTTAATTGCGCTGCTTACTGATTTCATTATATGTTTTAATCCACAATTTATTGAAAGAACTTTCTTATGAGATCAATTATTATTATTTATAAATTGTGTGTATGTGTTTTTGTTAAGTATTTGGAGTAGAATGGCGTTGGATTTTAGTCCAAAATGTGCTATGAAATTGGATTATATAACTATCAAAATTACTTTAAAACTTCTTATTTGAGTTTTTGCAAACTCTCTCCAAAGTAATTATTTACACTGCAATTATATATATATTGACTTACGGCTTTTATATTTATATTGTGACGGTTGCCACTGCCTTCTTTTTTATTTTGGTTGGGCAATTTATTTTCTATTTATAGTCCGTTTTGGCTTTATTTAGTATTGACCCGGATATTTCTATCTAATTAGGCACGTCAAGCAGCTTCTGTGACCCGGAATCCGCGACCGGGTTCATGACATCATACGCCGGGTAATGGGTAAGGGATCCCTAGACATACAAAGTATTCACTATAAAATCAACAGTTCAAGTTTGCAAATTAGGTAGGAACAATGAAGGCAAACGTCAAACAACTTTTTTGCTATGCTTACATAAAAATATTGTAAATTAATACTACAAAATAAAAATGTAAACTAAAAGGATCAATTTATCTGTCAAAAGAACTCCGGATATTACAACACACTAACAAACGTTAAGAAAACGGTAACAATGTCTACGTTTGTATAAACGCACAAAACAGAAAGATGCCAAATGTTATTCTCCAAATCATTTATCAGATTTGATCGAGTCATTAATTTCCCCTGATGATATTGATTTAGGCACAGACCATTTGATATTCAGGGGGGCTGGTATTTTTTTAGAAAAAAAAAATTCTGTCACTGATTTTTGCCCCCCAAAAAATTCTGGCCAACAACTGGGTTGAAACAAAATAATCTGGCTCTGACTTTGTCCATTAGAAAAAAAGTCTGGCTCAACAAAATTTCCTTGCATAGTATATAGCAAAAAAAATATCTGGCCTGCGATTCCGTTAAACATCCCAGCCCCCCCTGAAAATCAAATGGTCTGTGCCTTAAATAGGGCATGTAAAGTTGTCGTGTTTTCATGGGAGTTCAAACTATAGGTGCCTTTGTATTGAATGTTGTGGGTTTATTTTCATTTTTGCTGTGTCTTTGAACTTTGATTTTTGTAATTAGCGCGCCTTTTGTTCTTTAAGTATTATAAAACAGTTGTTTCAAGGAAAGCTGAACAGTATATCTATACTACAATTATCTAAGTCGAATAGAAAAGTACTTGATGAGTGCCCTGTGTTTGTCTATATGTTGTAGTTGTCCACTAGCTTAAGACACTAGTGCTTTTGTCGGGCAAAGGATGACAGTGATTGTAAGAGCACTTTGCCAGTTTAATTGACGTTTGTTGACAATCCCGCACCCATGTCCAAGAAAGACATGGATGTAGCGTTGCTCGACAATTAGCAAAGAATTCCGCTTAAACCGGTGCTAGGGGCCGTCTTGAACTTACTATGAGGTATTAGCAAAGCTCATTGTTGAAGGCCTAATGGTGACTTCAAGATGAAGAATAACAATAAAAGCGTTGTTCCTTTGCTTGTTTTTTAATACCATGTATTTGTAGAGACTTTGTCTCATGTGCATTTACTCCATATCCTTTTATTCACCATTTGCGATATTTCATTTCTAACTGGTCGTTGGTGTCGTCGATGTCGTCTTCAACATATATATTCAGCCTTTCTTTAAAGTTTTTAAACACAAATAACTTAATCAAATCTTCATAGAATTGTAATGTTGGAAACTTTGGGTCGGATTTGTATAACGGGTGTTCGGTTGTTGGTTGTTTGGAGATAGCCGGAAGTGAAGTGGGATTGTGACTGTAGCGGTGATTTACTTAGTATTGACGTTATTAGGACTATTGTATATATAAATTACTATTCGTTGTAACAAGGAAGTTATCCTAAATAAAACTGTTAAATTTGAGTTATCACAGAATCATATACAATTTGGTCAGAAGCAAAGAATAAGATCAGCTGAAAAAGTTTTGAATTTCATTTTTCAGTTTTCCATTATTTGATGGTGAATGAAAGGATATGGAGTAAATGTACATGAGACAAAGTCTCTACAAATACATGGTAAAAACAAGCAAAGGAACAACGCTTTTATTGTTGCTCTTCATCTTGAACCTTTTTTATTAAAAAATCACTGATCCACAGATTAAAGTTATTTAGAAGTGGAATACATGTAGATTTGAATCTTAATAGAATCTCATTTAAATATATATTGTAGAAGTATACATGGCACGCCAAAGCCACAAAAAATGAGATAATATATCATAATCTTAGGTAATGCTATCTCATCTGATTTTTTTTTGTGGATTTGGCGCACATTAGACATATATTATCACGTTTCCTCATTACCTCCTGATAAGTACTTTTAAATATTTTATACATAGGTCTCAATGAATTATGTGGTAATGATGTTTTATCATAAGATAAAATAGCATTATCTGTTAACACAGTTTTATCTGCATGTTTGTGGCTTTGTCGTGTTAGTAAGTGTATTATCTGTTTCTAATATGAACCAATCAGACGTAATATCTGTGGTCAAACTGTATTATCTGATTTAGGTACCTGTATTATCTGATTTATGTAACTGTTTTATCTGATTTATGTTGTATCCAAGGAGATGTAGATAGATATATTTCAATAACTTATCAAATTCAATCTTTTTTGGATCAAATTATCTATTCGGGAGAAACTATGTAATTATGATCCTAAAGAATTTTGGAATTGTAAAAGAATTTCTTTTCTTTTCTTTTTTTTTCTCGCTCTTTGTTTAGATTTTTTCATTTGCCATTTGTTACGAATTTTGAATTTATGTGCATATTATTCTGTATTTTCTCTTTATCTCTGTAAAATTAGTTTAGGGGAATAAAATCTTGTCAATCTATCAAACATAACAATATCACAATATTTCATCTTTATAACTACCTGTCTTGACATCTATTTTACCTGTCATCTTTACATGAATGTATACTGTATGAAATATACATGGAGGCATGACATCCTTGCAGGTAATTGTTTATTGAAACAAACAAAAATAATTAATCGTTTTAATTACAAATTTGAAAAAATATATTTCTTTTTAATCCTTTTGTATGGAGACTTTCGAATTAAATCAGAATATGGAATTTAAAATTAGATACTATATTTTCAAGGACAGAAAGAAATTACAAAGTTATAATATCGATAGATTGTGTTATATTTTGCATTTTCTGTCAATAATAATATTCTTCAACAATAGAAGTTCTGAGTTGATAGCCATTTTTTCTAAAATAAAATATTTAAATTTGCCATCTATTATACGATAGTTCATTACCTGTTACCATGGTTAGCTGATAAGCAAGTTCATTACCTGTTAAATGATAGGTAAGATAGAACCCTATTACCTCAAGATAAGAATGTATTATCTCTGTAATTCATATAGACCTATGTTAAAAATTTTACTATATTTAATTATCAGAAGATAATGATGTATTATCTGCGCCAAAACCACAAAAATTTAGATAAAATAGCATCACCTGAGATAATGCTACATTATCTCATTTTTGTAGCTTTGGCGTGCCATAAATATAACAAACCGTTGGAATTTTATGTCCGGTTCCAAATTTGGTAAATTTTCTCAAAAAAATATATTTAATATATTTGTATTAATCATAAATTTTACCAATTCTTTGGTACCAAACATTAATTGAACACATGAGAATTAAAAACTAATGGCGAAAAGTTTTCATAGATTTTAATATGAAAGTGCTTTATATTTTGCGATATACACATTGCATTATTTATAGTGACGTGTTTGAAAGTGAAGATTTTTTAGTCTCTTGTTTAATCGTAAATTTAAAAAACAGCGAAAGATTTTAATTGCGTTGAAAATTTAACTTCAGCACATCCCTTCGAAGAACGTTTAGACTTTTGTATGAATAATGTTTGGAAACTAAGAATGACCCAAACAATTGAATTTTGCGGAAAATTTAACTTCATCATATACTATCAGATAATGCAAATTTTGGAATAAATGATGTTAAAATCTGCTGTTTAAAATAAAACACTAATAATGTTTGCTGGATTACGCAGATACCTTTGAATTTTAAGTATAAGCAATGTTTGAAAAGTAAAATTTGTAGTTTGCAATTTCAACTCAAACATTTAAAAATGAACACAAGTATTCCATTTTTCGATCATTTTATTTTATTATATCTGTTAGAAGGTGTTATACAATTTACTGGCATAAAAAGCATGAATAATACTGTAGTAAAGTAGGAGTTTAAGCTTACAATAGTTTCAATGTGCGAAAGTTATACTATCTTGTGTCTTTTGAAGCTGATGAATTTGTTGTGATAATCAGTTTTCATGAATTAAACATGGATCATGTTTGAAACTCTATCTTCAAAGGGACAAATAAAGAATTCAGTACTCTTAATTTTCACAGTGTGTGTGTGTTCACTGTAGATCTAGTACACTGTAGATCTTGTTTTTTCATAACTGTGAATATATCGTATTTTTTGTCATCGGCATCATTAGAATTATTAATTTTAATGGTATGCTTTCTTAACTGCACGGCATTTTGTTCCAGAACTTCGTAATATTACCGAACAGAAGTTCAAGAGGCAAAAGAAAAAAAAACAGTTGGAAAACCACAGGAAAATTGCCGACCACATTAGTCCTGACTTGGTACTACCACTGAAAAAATGTTGGGTTAAACAGATTTATAGTGTGCAAAACCTCCCTTTCAATTGAGGTAGTGTGTCGTAAGAACTCAACAGCCATTGGTACTGAGAGATCGTAGATATTTAAAAGATATGATCATCCCAGTATTAAGTAAAACATAAATCTTTACTCAAAAGTTCGGACGAAAACTTCAATTTTTTTCCATAAGGGAAAGCCTGTATAATTTGTGCTATATTTCCAAGCTGTTATGGACAGTATAAGTTATCATGCATTAAACCAACTAATATGATTATTTAGATAGTGTCGAAAATCGTTGAACGGCAAGCGACCTTCAGGTCGCGCCGTTCAACCATTTTCGACACTATCTAAATAATCTTATTAGTTGGTTCAATGCATGATAACATTTTTGTGCGGTTATGCAAACCTGTTTGTGTTTAACTAAGAAAACGATAATTACAAAATGGCCTACATTTAACTACACGATTATACACATAAACGCTATGTCGACTGACCGCGTACTCTGGACAATACACAGCCGAATGATGTATTGATTTTTCATGTTGTATTTACATGGCGTTTTCGTAATACATGGAGCGAAAACCTTTGAAAATGAATGCAAATAAAATATTTCATATAAGTTACATGTTATTCCAAGTGTAGATGTATTTCACATTTTAATTTTTTAATTTAAATATCAGGCTTAAATTAGTTTACATTACGTGGAAGTAAACTTTGATTACGATGTGTTTATTTATCCATGCTTACTGCATGTTATGGATTTTGTCCTTATGTACAATTCTCATATGTACGCTTTTGAATGACTTTGGTCTACACGTAGGTGAAACACTACATTATCATAATTATTGATTGTCTTGTGTATGGTGGACATGGTTATTTAGCAGGTGGTTAATCAGCCAATAGAATCCAAGTTTATATCCGCATAACCGCAAAATATCCTTTAGCTTAATGGAGTCACAATGGTATGCGTCATTTATTTGTATTCCCTCTTTAACGCTACGGTACATTTTAACGGACTTATATTACTTATATATATAATATATATAAATATTAAATTTTTGTTGATTCCAGTGGGATTCGAACCCCTTCTGTCAAGGTTGTAAGGGTTAAAAGTCTGCCACGCTACCACTAGACCACGGTCGACATGTTATAATTTCGGTTAATTAATATACTTAAGTGTCACATAAAATACATTTGTAGTTCTTTCTATTTTACATCCCTTTGGTCTCCCACAGAGATAGCGTGGGCAGTGTAATCTGTCTGTAATATCTGTGCATTCGAAGAACAGCCAAATGCCTCGGTGGGAAGGCAATCTCGATATTCATTTCTCTAATTCTAACCCCGTTGGGTTCCTACGATAGATCGTTATATATATACATTTTTTGTCATTAATATGCTATTTTTAATCTTAATATATATCACATTCAGATTTGTTTCAATAAACAATTGGGGTAATAACAAAATTACCGAACAGAGTTGTCAAAAGCCGAAGTCCATGAGACAAAAAGACAAATCAGGTGGAATCCGCCGGGAAAATTGTCGACAGCAATGGTCCTGACTTAGTACAGGCATTTCAAAAGAAATGGTGGGTTAAACCTGTTTTTATGGCTAGAGACAAACCTCCCCTACCATTACGTTAGTGCCCCGTACGACTCAACAACAATTTTTAATGAAAGGGCGTAGACAGTTTAAAGAACTGATCAGTATTAAGTAAAAAAAGAATTTCGGTCCGAAGGTTCAAATTTTCACAAGAGACTAATATCTAAGAACTTTTTAATGACCGTATGAGACGGAATTTTTGAAGCATTGATCAAGTCAGTACTTCGGTGCTGGCCTGAAACCCGATCTAATTTTAAAATTTGCAATATCTAAATTTAAGAAAAATTTGTTAAAACCTAAAGAGTATCTCCGTCTTGCATAGCTCTGTCCTAACGGATTTTGGCTTTCCTATTGGTAATTTGTTCTCTATCAGCGTTTACACATATTTCGATTCATGGATTTCCATATGTTTTGATTTAATCTGCACCGATGAGACATAATTTGTCGAAATGCGGATATGCAGAACCTAAATTCACAGTAACCTCGGTATTTTGTTATTTGTTACCATTGGGCCGATGCCACTGCTGGTGGACTGTTAGTCCCCGAGGGTATTCACCAACCCAGTAGCTAGTGCTTCGGTGCTTTCCCGAAACCGGATTTAATATGAAAATTTAAATATCTAAATTTAATAAAAATTTGATAACCTAAGGAGTATCTCCCTCTTGCATAGCTCTGTCCTTTGCTGATTTTGGCTTTCATCTTTTGATCCAGTTGTAATTTGTTCTCCATCAGCTTTTACACATATTTCGGTTTATGGATTTCCAAATGTTTTGATTTGATCTGAACTGATGAGACATAATTTGCCAAAATGCGCATATGCATAACCTAAATTCACAGTTACCTCTGTATTTTGTTATTAATAAGGCGGTTACGGAGATAGCTATGTCTAATTTTTTTTTTTATAATTTTGTCATTATGGGACTGTCATGCTTTCTTCTATTTTATTAGTATGAATCTGTCATGCTTTTTATATTTGTCAATGATAATTTGGTGTGTTGTGTGTGTGTGTGTTTTATGTTTTCGTGTATTTCGTCATGTTTTTGTTGGGTTATACCTTTTTTTGTTTATTTTGTCATTGTGAATCCATTATGTATTGTTTTCATTGTGGGGTTAACGGCTGTTTGTCAATATTTTTGTGTATTTTGTCATTGATGATATCTGTAATGTTTTTTTCTGTATTTTATATGATTTTTGTATATTTTTTCATTCTGAATCCTTTATGAAATTTTGAATCGTACATTACCATAAAAAGTCTCCTAGTTTTTTTTATTCATTTTTGTGTGTGTGTTTTTTTTTGCTCCATTATGTTTTCATGTAAGTTATGCGTGAATTTTGTCATGTTTTCGTGTATTTGTCATTGAGGATATACCGTATTATGTTGTGTGTATTTCTTCATTGTTAATCCTTCATGTATTATTTTCATTGTGGATATACAGGTTGTTTTCTTTGATCTATAACTTTTTCTGTATTTTATCATTGTTGATCTTTCATGTTTTTGAAAAAAAATGAAATGGGGTAAATGTCAAGGAGACAACATCCCATATCCAGGTTAAAACGAACCAAAACAAAGCATCTAGGGGTCACCGTATGGTCTTCAACACAGTGAGGAACCTAACACAATATAGAAAGCCCTAAATGCCCCCCCCCCCAAAAAAAA
>MJUU01025115.1:21997-32351 GCA_002080025.1 Modiolus philippinarum
ACCCCCCCCCCCCCCTAGGTGTGGTGAATGGCTAAATATATTTGTATATTTTTGTCTTATTTTTGTGTATTTTGAACCGTACATTACCATCAAAAGTCTACTAGTCATTACCCGTTTTTTGTTCTCTAAATACATGTACAATTGATTCATATTAAAAGTTATATGTATAAGTTTGTGTTTATCTCTACTTAATTAAGAATAAACATTAGATGCATCAACTTGCATCACAAAGTTAGCTTGTTACACTGAAAATTTATTATGATATATTATTGCTTACCGATATCCAAGTGTCCATCTCTCGATGCCCCCTCGTTGCGCTTTAATTTAGGTCTCAGATACCCTTTTTAGTGCCTCAAATGATGGGTTAAAGAGTGCGTCAAAAATTTGTGCATGCTTATGATATGGTTGATCAGATAGTGGGATTATGTGTACAGTTATATTTGACTTTGTGAAAATGATAGTAAATGTAAGAAACAAATCAATAAAAAGTGAATTTATTCATTACAGTAGGTTATTAGCTGTTTATTTTTATCACATGACATACAGCATGGACGGTATAAATAGCATGTTCTACACATGGTCCGAAAATGGATGTTAGTGTTCGGTGAACTTTATCTCGACAAGTTATCCTTGAGGATATCCTTTTTTATTGCTGAATCCAAACTGTTTGTGAAGGGCTTCCAGGCTATCATAGTGGCTATGCTGGTTCATAATGTATACGTTGAGGGGGGACTTGTGTCTTGGCACTGTTTTTGCTAATTTTTGCGAATTTTCAACTTTTGCAAATGTTTCAATGGAAACATACAGCACATATATATTGTCAGAATGACACAGGTGTCTATGCAATTTAGAATATTTGTTCCAAGAATTCCAAAGAGGTATAGGTTAATGTATCTGTCATTTCACACTTTTTCAGTAAAATTTTGCAAACAAGATGTGAATCTTTGAAAAACAGACACATGAGAAAAATCATAGCTAAACGGTTACATGAGACCTTATGAAGCTTTTAGCGAAATCACATTAAAGAATGCAGAATTATTAGGATACATCGGCAAACGATTACCAGAGCAAATGTTGACAGGGGAAATTCCAAAATCAAAAATCTAAAATCACGACAATTCATATCAAACACGAATTTAGATAGCATGACGAAGACAAAACAAATAAACAGAAATGTACAAGAACGCCACAAAACTAAAGCACTAGCAATGTGAACCCCTACAAAAACTGAGGTATCACCAGGTGCTCCGTAAGAGTAAGCATGATCTGCTCAACGCGTGGCACCCGTCACACTGCCAGTAAAAAGTCGGGTTTTTGTCACAGTCGGTGTTTGTCAGTTCAGTAATAAACTCTGGCTCTATCCAAAAATATCTGTTCTCATCTGTTAAATAGAAACATTGTAACGGTCCGTCAAATCATGGTGACGACCGTAAAACTTCTGTAGTGACAATTTCAACAGTGAGTGAACATACCTTTGAAGTATAAGTTTTTGAGACCGTAATTTTGCTATGTTGACTAAATCGCTGCACAAACTACAAGCACTGCAATAGCGAATGAGTTGTGAAATGAAGACGCCATATACCGGAGATGTTGGAATATCAATGCTCAAAAACGGGTAGTTCAGTATTCGAATGTCGAAATCATCACGCCTGTCGTAAAGTTTTGTTTTTAGACGTCCAGAGTTGTCGATGTAGAGGAATAGGTCCAGGTATAATGCTGATGATGGTGTATCAATTGTCTCTTAATCCTAAGTTCATTTGTGTATATAGGATAAAGGTTATTCTTAAATTGAGCTTTGTTAGATGAAAGAGCATCATCCATATAACTAATGCTGGAATTGAGAGTGATCTCATACAAACTATATACTTTTAAGAGGGTGTCCATAGGGAACTCGGGCATTGGTTGGCACATGACAAATTTTGTTTTCAAAGATCTATTAACATTTTGAAATCACAAACAAATATGATTTCCAGATTATAAGTTTGGTTTCCAATTTACTACAATGGTTTTAGAGAAAAAAAATTACATATAAAGCCCTAGAAAAACGGATATAACTCCTTGATTGATTAAAAATAAATCGCTTTGTTAAAAGAATTTGATATCATTTTTTGAGCCATCCATGGCAGATCGTAGCTCTGGAAAATTGCCTCTTTGTTTTGATATTTGTAAAAGTTTAGATTAACTGAACCAAAATTTAGTAGGAAATGATCAAACCATGTGCCATCCATAATATAGGATCTGACTGATATCTTCATGGACAGCCTCTTAAGTGGCATTCCTTTCTTTATCAATAGTTATGTAACCTCCGATGTTTATTTTAATGCAAATTACCTATGTCACACTGTAACAAAAGAATACTTATGATAAATCATTATTGCTGATAATAGTCTTACGGCCTGTATATATGTAACAGGGAATCTCTGTAATTAGGGATAACGATAACGTGTAATCCCCGACAAAATCAGGGATTTCACGTATTCCCTTGACGGTTTAGGGAAGACATGAAATCCCTAAAAATCGTAGGAATTACATGTAATCCCTGATCTTTTTCAGCATTTTTACACGTTTTCCCTGACAGTCAATAATCGTTGTTGTTGTGCATTAAATTAAATTGGGGGTCATCTTCTTATAAAAATTGGCATATTTAACATAATTAAAGAATATTTGAATGGTTTATTAATATTTTTCAACCCATATACTATACAATTATAGCCTTTTGATGAGGTCAATACATGTTTTTATCGACCTTATTCATATATCGACCGGGTATCATTTCTGTCTCTTTCAATATTCGGAGCATATAAATCGACTAATGTAAAAATATCCTTATCTATTTCAATATTAATCAACAATAATCGACCATCAGTATCTTCAAAAGAATCTACAATTTCATAATCTAGATCATTCTTAATGAAAAACAGACACTTTTATAACAATTCATAATTCATACGTAGGTATTAAATATATTTAATTCCATAACAGGAAATGTTAAGGAAATAGTGTGTAACGATTTTAATTTATACGTCCAGGAACGATTTGCAATTTTTAAGCATCTTTGCAACTTGAAATTATTTCACATCAGTTAAATACTCAGGGTGAACAAAAAATAGATAATAGAATAATAAACAATTTGATGAAAGCAAAAATAAGAAAGCTGTGTGTTTGTATCCTGCCCATGTATTTTTTTTTAATAATTCCGCTTTTTTTTTATTTAGATTCAGATGAGAGATTCATTAACTGCAATTCCGATACATTAAGCTTTTAAGCACCATCAAATAAACAATATGTAAATGTAATTTATTTCATCCGCGAAACAATTTAAAATGTACAAAACCTATGTGCTTAAATTACAGTTCACAATCCCAGTCTTATGTAACAGAAGGTATAATTATGGTTCACAATCCCAGTCTTATGCAACAGAAGGTCTAATTATAGTTCACAATCTCAGTAAGGTCTAATTATGGTTCACAATCCCAGTATTATGTAACAGAAGGTTTAATCATGGTTCACAATCCCAGTCTCATGTAACAGAATGTCTAATTATAGTTCACAATCCCAGTCCTATGTAACAGAAGGTCTAATGATGGTTCACAATCCCAGTCTTATGCAACATAAGAACTAATTATAGTTCACAATCCCAGTATTATGTAACAGAAGGTTTAATCATGGTTCACAATCCCAGTCTTATGTAACAGAATGTCTAATTATAGTTCACAATCCCAGTCTTATGTAACAGAAGGTCTAATTATAGTTCACAATCCCAGTCTTATGTAACAGAAAGTCTAATTACAATTCACATGACTAGTGTTGCTGATGAGGAATTAATTTCTGAAATGGCCATACAGCTCATTAAAATTATGCAGTTGGAGTTAACATATGTGTTATGGTCTCATGTTCATTTACCCCATATCCTTTCGTAAAATATTTGAAACCAGTAATCCAATGGGAACTAAACTTGATCTCAAAAGTTCTCTGGTGGCCCCTTCAAATTTGTGTCCAATCCAAGGTGGCCTTCAGCAGAGAACACAGTTTAACATGGGACCCAACTGGAAATGCTTTTTATCTATGTAAGCCATGGGCCGGTGAATTATACAGGCCGTTGAGAGCCTCTTGTTCATGATTGCAGTGTGTCATTGTATTTATTTATATCCACACCCCTCCAAAACAAGCTTAAACATAATATTTTGTCCAAATAGATATTTACAATTTCGATTCAAATCACCGACAAGAATATAGAACCATCCTGACACAACTAAGTTATGGATTATCTAACCATTACATACGTTTAAGGACTTTAATATGGGGAAGTGATATCAAATCAGCTTCATCAAGAGCTCTAAGTTCGAAATGTTCAACATGTAATTACTAATATTTTCATCATTCCCGTGATTAAGTTTTTAGCAACGCACGTCTTGGACCTGCCGAAAAAGGAATAAACTGAAATAAATCATGCTGGACAGATAGGGGAAAATCTCTCCGACATAAACTTTTCTGGTGATTTCCAATATCGCGGGTTACAATGCAACATTTGTGAAGCGATTTCAAATAATGTCCCGGTGGGAATTTCACATTCTCCAAACTGAAAACTATTTGAAACTCTTCTTGTAAGAAGTGGTGAGGGATAACTTCGATGTGTCTCACATAAAAACATATTCAAGTCTGGTAAATTTGCAAGCACTGTGCCACTTCCTGAAACTCCTTTCCTCTTTAATTCGTTGATTTCAATAAATATTCTATTTTGCCAAATCTTATTCTCAGCTAGAGTCTTTGTCATCCATGGAAATGATTGTCCGATAACTTCTATCATTGTCAGATGGCTAATAAATAGACCGCAATATTGAGCATCCGTCAAGTGTATTTTACCTGCTTTCTCTAGGGCAATTATATTGTCTAGTACAGAATAGCAATTAGAATGGTCTTTGTTGTTACTGAAAATTACATTTCTGCGTCTGTGTAATATTTCAATCAGTTCATTTTCGATTTGTTGACGTATTTTATACTTTTGAAAAGCGCGGAGAAGACTTCCAGTGAAATATCCAACTGTACTTTGTGAATTTAGAGATGTGCCTTGTCTTAAAATATTCCAAATTATATGTTTAGTATGAGAATTTAATTTTCCAAACCACGTAACTGTCGGTAATTCTAGGGTTAAATCTGAAAGCAGTGACTCTATGTCCACAATAGCAGAATTTGTTCGAGTAAAATCCATTTTATGTATGGAAGATAAACACAACTGACGGTATATTTCAACATAATTTTGTATAACACTTGTGAAGAGTGTGTCGAAGAAGTTTAAGTTCAGGACCGCCTGTATTAGCTCCTATACCAATTCTTCTGATTAGTAGTTCCGCTATAGATTCTCCAAAGTCCTTCTGAAAACATGACAAAAGATGGAAATTTTTCATAAAAATGACTACGTTCCGATGGTTTTATTTCCAGTATATGTCCCGAAAATAATTGTCTTTCTCCTTGACGTCTAGGTAGCTTCCGATAAAAGCTTTTATATTTGAGATACTTCAGCAAGTCTAAAATATAATAATAACAAATAAAAATAACTGTGGTGCAAAAAGTCTTGGCAAAACCAACAAAATTAAACATCATGGTTAACACTAATTGTACAACTTTTTGATTATCTGTGTCACATTTAACAGGAAGTTTAATAGACAATTGTACAAGGTGCATTCGGCGATTCCAGTACTATGTAAAAATGACCAGACTTTTAAACATATACATGTAACAGTTTGGAACATAAACATGTATATTACTAACAGTTAGGAACCGGTTTTTTTCTGTTAAAACAAAAATATACCCATTAAGTATCCAGTATTTATATATTCTCTGATAATACCATTTAATATATTTTATTCATTATAAATATTGAAGTTATTTCTTAATTATTAAAAACTCTGATTCACTTCCTTTAGATCACGGAATTTACATTCTGCTGACTGCATTACCGTATATTTCTACTTAAAATTTTACATGACTTATGTACTATCCTACGTGTACTTCGTAATTCAGTAATTACTTGTAAACATTACCCTTTTACCTGCTATCCAGTATAAACTAAATGTATTTTGCCCCAAACAATTAAATTTTTCTGCCTGTTCGCCCTCAAAACAGAAAATTCCAACACTTAAAATTTTAACCCTTCTTCCAAAAAAAAGAAAAATTCACATGTACACAGCGATTTATGCATGGTTTTATATAACATTAGAGCCCGCTCGGTATGAGAAAGTCGTCTTTCTCATCATTTTCTCTGAAATTATTCAAGTATATTGAACTGAATGTATAGCTGTGCTTAATTAAGATATAACATATCTGAAGGAGTAACTCGTAGATGTTATACTGTCATAAAAAAAAAGATTTTCTGACGATGCATTAGCAGAGCCAGAAAACGGATTTTCGCGACAGTAAAATCTCATAGTTTTTTCCCTGAATATCGTTTGGTTATCTCTATTCTAATGAAAATCATTTCAAAAACTCTTTTAAATCAATCTTTAATAATGCAGGAAGTTTGGTATGCGTATGCACCGTTACGTTTCTGTTAGTTTTGGCGGAAAATCTTGTATTATGCTCCTTTAAAATTCTGTAGCTATCCAACCAAATTTAGGGTTACAAACATAAGTGCATTAGAATTCTGATTATATTTTACCTGACACCGATACTCCTTTAACTGCAACATTTGTTGGTAATTTTTATATGTAGAGAAACGCGTTTCCTTTTCTGTCCTTAAATTTATTGACTGAATTAAGTAAAACATTATTGGTTTTACTACAAGCTAAAACCTTATTGTCATTTTTTTTCTTTCCTGTAATATTTGAATACAAGAAACTAAATTAAAAAGATATAAAAATATATAAAGATGATCTATAAAAACTGAAAATAAAGACATTCCATCGTAGTAACTGGTGACAACATCATGTTTATTGTTATACGGATAACAATAGTGACCATGATATTGGGTTGTAACAACGACGTTTTGGTATTCAAAAGCACTGGCGCAGACTAAATGTATTAACACTACTACAGTAAGCTGTATAACAAACTATCATTCAAAACATATATAATTTACTATAAAGTGACATTGCATTTTAAGATCCCTCAGATTTTAACCGACAGTGTAACCTGTAAGGTAAGTTCATAGTGTTGGTAGTTAGTAGAGTATGGTTTTGTGTATTGGTGAGAGGATGTGGACATTAGATTAAATAAACAATGAAGGGATATATTATGGAGTAAATACAAATCAAAGTCTTTACAAATACATGGTAAAACCAACCAATTTATCAACGCTTTTTTGTTATTCTTCATCTTGAAGTATCTATTTGTTACTTCAGCAATTTTGGTGAATTTGTCGAGGTTTTTGCTTCATAGACGTTTTAAAGTGGCCCATTTTATAATGACCATACCTATTATTACTTGGTTGCTGTTACCAAGTTTCAGCCAGGGCCTTATAGTGAAACATTTACAATTGTCGGAAGTATTTACGGGTCACATTTTTTTTTATCAAAAGCAATCTTCTTTGTTGATTATTGAAAATGTAAATACGTATATGAGTAAACATATCACAGTTTAAAATTTAGTTAGTATTCCATGTATCCCTTTTCTATCCTACATTTGCTCACAATTAAAATAAATTGTGAAAAAACAGCAAATAAACTGATGTATGTGCCGCTTCTCCCGAGAAGCGGCTTTAAATTTGGTCAAACTTTCTGTTGGATCGTTAAGTTAACTCGTAATCGATGCTATGCTAGTATTTTCGTGTTTTCGTTTGTAATTTTCATACTGACAAACGTTTCAACGACATAGGATTATTAACAAAAATTATTCAAATAATCGATACGCGATTCCGACATGGTAACTTATTGTAATTATTGCTATTTATTTATATTTCTTGTTTATTCATGTTTCTTGAAGAAAGATACAGTTTTCTTGATGTATTGATGCTTTGAATCTTCAGTCCTAACAGTTTATTCACAAGTGCAGTAGTAGTTATTTAAACAATAGGCTCTCAAGAGCCCGTATCGCTCACATAGGCCATTACTGACATAGGCAGTCCAAATAACCTTAATTATAATAAAAGGCCTCCTCTTCAAAGTTTGTAATAGACCTTGATGTTGATTTCCTCAAAGTTGAACTACATTTCCTGATGGCAACCATTTTGGATGAGGTAAACCTTTTTTGAAGAGGACCAACTTAGGTAAATAAAAAATAACAAACCCTAACGACACCACCCAAAGACAAATCTTTGCGAATGCTTTCCCATCTAGTCCAGTGTTAAACTATGTTCCCCGCTGGAAGCCATTTTGGATATAATGAGGACTTGCAGGACAATTTTGTCAAAGGGGCCAACTCAAGACTATTCTGACCAAGATTGCTTCAAATTGGCATAATAGTTTTTTTCAGGGTGAGATTTATGAAAATGTTTTCCCATGGGGTCAAATGGTAAACTGTTCCATCTTGGAAGACGTCGGACAACTTGATCATGTTCAGTAAAATGTAGTCCTTGACATGCTGAACATTTTTGCAATTTAAATTTGATCAGTATCTCAAACTTTTTTTTTTAAATACAAGACGAAAGGTATAAAAGAGAAAAAAAACGGACAATAAAGGGCAATAATTCCAATACGGGTACTTGAATTTTTTTCATAATTTTCATGAGGGTAGATCTTGATATGCTGAACATTTCTGCAAGTTAAACTTAACCTCTATCTCCACCTTTTTTTTAAATATAGGACAAAATATATAAAATCATGAAAAAAATTGACTAATAAAGGGCAATCACTTCTATATAGGTATTTTGGTTTTCTTCAAAATTCCCATGTGAGTAGATCTTGGTATGCTCAACATATTTGCAATTAAACTTAATCCCTTTCATGGACAGTTTTTAAAATATCGGACAAAATATTTATAATCAAGAAAAATTTGACTACTTAAGGGCAATAACTCCTACATGAGTATTTAGATTTTCTTCAAAATGTGGGAAAATCTTGATATGCTGGAAATTTTTGCAGTATAAACTTACCCTTTGCTATAACTTTTTTAATAAAAAATAAAAGATGTCAAAATTTTGAAAATTTTATGGAAAAACGGCATTAACTCTAAAATAGGTCATCAGATTTTCGTCACAAATGCAGGGTGGGTAGATCATGTCGTACTGAACATTTTTTTTTACCTCCATCAGATTATTGATATGTGTAACGGTTTTCCAGTTATTTGCCAAAAACTGCAATCTACTCTTCTATAGTTACCGCGGCCATGTTGTTTGACCAAGGACATAGACAATTTTCTAAAAATGAAACTAGATACCCTAGTGATGATTCAATTCAAGTTTGGTTCCATTTGCCCAAGTTTGTTTTAGAGGAGAATAATTTAATGGTGAGCTAACGACAGACGACGGACGCCAAGTTATTGCAAAAGCTCACCCTGGTATAGCCGGATGAGCTAAAAAGAAATGCAGTGCATTTAAACGAGCACAGGAAGTGGAATATGTTATTTATCTTGTGCTTAATAATGGGCGAGTCTATTTTCTCACAGGTAAACATTTTAATTAGTAGTGAAAATTGGACACTGTTGATAGAGTTATATGCATCAGTTTTATCACATTGTTTAATTATCGTTATATTGACATATGAACTTTAAATTGTTTTGTCAATAAGTAATAAATATAGCACTTCTTGCACATTATTTAGATAAAAGATTGAATTTAATATAAATACTTTTATCACACTGATTGTAATACTAATTATAAAGCAATTAGATATCTTGATAGGGTAGAAAATATGAAAATGTTTGTAAAAAAATTTCTATAATTTTTCTCAGTTTTATCTAAAACACATAAATCATTTCTCACGTCAGTATAATGTTTGGTACAAGTGTCTGGAATTTATGAAAATGTGAAAGTATAGGGTTTAAAATATCATTTCGACAATTCTTTGCACAAGGGAGAGATACTATTTCAAAGCATGCATGTTATATAAACCACTTTGTGTAATATTTACCCTACAAAAAATATATGGATATATGTATCTTCTACACAATTATAGACAATGTTTTTATTAGAGGAAAATAGTTAATATTTGAAAAGCAAAAAGCTTTTTTTAAAGATAATTCTTGTCGTTTTAAACTTTGTTGATAAATTTCACTGTCACACCTATTAGACAGAGTTCTCGGCGAATGGTTTAGGTAAAATTAGTTCGAGTATAATTGGTTAAGTCCTGTTGAATAATGTTTAAGCTGGTTCAGAAAATCTATTAATTTCAGTTACACAGGATAATGTTTGGTCCAGGTTCAAAGTAATGTTTTTGCGCGGCTTTTGATATTTGACAATTTACCTTTACCTAAACATTATCTT
>MJUU01025115.1:43824-81400 GCA_002080025.1 Modiolus philippinarum
GGTCCCTAACAGGGATGATTTTGATTACACTGTTACCAATTTCCCTTTTCTAGACGGCGGCATTCCGCCAGCTCCATCCTATGGGATATATATTTCTTAACTGGTACGATTCGCACGAGTTTGTTCTCCTCTTGGTGATTTTAATGAACGTTACCTTACTTTCACAGTCAATCGTTTACAATACGGTTACAGATTTCATAAGTTGCTGAAAACATTTAAATAGTTTATTACAGGAATGAAAATTTGATATGTAAATATGGCGTTACTCGCAAACAGCTTATTACTAAGGACATTTCTAATCATATTTTTAACAGATATGGCAGAAATTGATTAAGAATCCAGAAAAGCTCGGACGTAACTATCCTTCTTTACATTATAGGGGATATCGACAAGAAATTCTGCTTGCATCCGTTAAATTAGCTTTGCGATTTAGTGACCTAAGCATTTTACACACAAAATGGCCTTGCACTAATACTGCCGATGTCTACTGAAATTTATGAGGATTCTTGACCAAACCCATCGGGAAGTTTTGAATTTGGTTTTTCTCCCGTAGTGCAACAGTGCTCTACTCCTTGAGCTAACTGGCAGATTAGCGGCGAGCAACCCTTGATCCATCTTTCAAAATTCCGTATTGTGTTTTTCTTTCCTTTCAAGATTATGGCAATCGATTCATTTGTCATCCTGTATTGGGTTTTATTTGTATTTTCATTATATTATAGGAAAACGGGACTGATAAAGCGGGGATTTGGGTACCCATAAACCGGTTTATCTCTACCACTGGCTTTATCCTGTTATCTCTACCACTGGCTTTATCCTGTTATCCCCTTTATTACATTTGTCTCATGTACGTTTAATCTACTTCTTGTTTGAGAGAAATTAATGATACTTTTTTCAATTAAAGAGCTCAGTATGCCTTCTCTATTATGCAGAATGTACCTGATTTAAGTTAGCACCATCATTTTCCTGACAGAATGGCAGCCAAGTCGTTTAAGAAGGCGATATTTTTACTAAATTTGATTGCGTTGGTATTGCAAATCATTGCATATTCTAGTAATGGATGGAGGATTATAGAATCTGGGTCGACTACAATGCTAATTGGCTTATGGTATACAACTATATGTATTGGGGATGCCGAATGTAAAACATATTCTAAATTTGAACGGTTCAAGGATTCCTTGAATGGTATGTAGATTAATTGTAGAAATGGTATGTAGATTAATTGTAGAAATGGTATGCAGATTAATTGTAGAATGATGATCGAGTTTCTTTCGAAGTATCGATGATTTTTTTAATTTCCTGTAAATAAACAATAACAGGGAGTTCAATTTTCAAGAAAACGGGTAATGTACTTATTTTGTTGCAAAATGATTTTGAAATGTTAATTTAGAGTATATAATTTGTGTCATAAAACAAAGAAGATTTGAAGATATGACACTGCTAAAGTAAATATCGTAAACAATCGAACGAAAGGAAGAAAATAGAAATCTAAGTATTAAAAAGGAATGGCAAAATAGAAGAAGAACGACTGCAGTCAATAGGACACACAATGACAAAAAAAATAAACATACTGTACGTGGATACCAGCAAAAATGAAGCACAACCTTTAAAAATCGAAGTATCGCAGGTTTTCCAGAGGAAGGCGTGATCAGATGTTTAAGATATCATTTACAAAATTGAAAGTTTTGTTGTGCAGTCGTTATTCTAAATAATCGAAGTTGTTAAACAGCTTTAAGAATACATGATAACGTTACTTGACAGTGTATGTATTCAAAAGATTACGAATGTATGTTGTGTACATGTTATTATTTTGTACAAGTAATTACTTGCATGAAATATTGTACAAGTAATTACTTGTATGACGGCAACATAAAAGTTATAACCTGTACAATTTGGATTGTACATTCAAGTAATTACCTGTACAATTTTCTCAGCAAAAATAGTAATAACGTGTACAACGATACAACTCCAGAGTTACTGGCTTGAAGTTTTGCTTTCTTTCTTTAATAATGAAATGTAGCATACCAGCTACAGCATGGATTACAAGGAGCATCGGGAATAAAAAAGTCTCATTTTCAGTTTTTCAAAAAAGGTGAGAGAAATATATTTTTGATAACATAAGAATATACTAAACCCAAAAACACATATACCAGCCATCTACAATTCATTATGGAGTATCAGTATGGAGACCTTTAATGTGTAACAGAGTTTGGGATGTCGTGCATGTTTGAATGATTTTCGTTGTTTGGCGTAAAAAAAAATTCTGTCACATTTTCTCAGAAACCATGTCTGTCAGAAGTCTTCTGTCATTCTTTCATGGAATATCAATATCGGACCTATACTGTGTAACAGAGTTTGGGATCTCTCGCCTGCCTACTTCCTGTTTGAGGGGATATTTTTGTGTCTTGAAAAAATTTGTCACATTTTTCTCAGGAACCACATACCGTAAATTGGGAAAATTTGGCGGGAATTTGATTTTGCTATTTTTGTGGGTATCAGTCGTTCGCAAAATTTAAACCCGTAAAATTTAATACCATTTCCCAAAATGCTTTGAAAATATGAAGAGTGAAAAAAAATTGATGACAAAAACGACACCTATTGACATTTATGATTCAAGAAATGAAACATATTGCTGAAAAATGGCTTTTGAGGTGCATCTGAGGTCATACTAAGTTGTTTTAAATCAGCAAGGAGTTTGGGATCTCTTGCTTGCCCACTTTCTGTTGAAAGGAACTTGAAATCGACCATAAAAAATGTGAGTAATTGCCCTGATATAGCGTGAATATCTAGGATATCCAAGCTAATTAGATCAATTTTCAAAAATATTAAAGGCTAAGTGGAGACAATAAACAATGTGGTCAATAATTTCAAGTAGGAGAAAAAGAATACCAAAAAGAAAAGCAACCTGTATTTATTTTCCTCTTCATGAGCTCCCTTTTTTATCTGTTTTTGCTCTTCCCAAGAACTTCAAGCCAGTATATCATTGTACAAGTTATTGCTATTTTGTTTTTGTTTGTTTGTGCTTTTTTTCCTCTTTCGGTATTTTGTTATTTATAGTGAAATAAAGGGTAGATTAAGAAAATGTACCATATGGTCAAAAAATTCTAGTAGGAGAAAAACAATACCAAAAAGATCAGCAACCAGTATGTATTTTCGTCTTCATGAGCTCCGTTCTTATCTGTTTTTGCTCTAACAAGAGAACTATGTTAGGTCCTATTATTAGATAATTAGGAAAGGAAAATTCAAACCAGGAACTCTGAATTGATATCCTTGTACAAGTTATTGCTATTTTTGTTGATAAAATTGTACAAATAATTACTTGTACAATCCAAATTCTATAGTATGATTTCAGTTTATTTCAGCAGATCTCTTGAAAAATTCAAATGAAAAATGTATTCTATTTCTATATATATGATTTTCTTTTTTAATGCTTGAGAATAATCACTATTGTATTGAGTTAAGAACCTTTTAAATGATTAATGGATGGTTCAGAGGTCTGTTCACTCTGTTGTATTGCTTGTCCACTACCCGTCATGTAATATAAAGCTAAATAAAAGAAAGATATCTCCAAGTGAAATTAAATTTAGCCTTATTTCATGGTTTAAAAGTTCAATTCTTGTATTTGAAAGGCATGCTGAAAATTTTAGACCAGTCAAAGGCATGCTGTAAAAGATGGAGTGGTGTTGTGTGACTTTCAATGAAGATTTCACCCTGAGCATAGAATATTGGCCAATGCTTGGCAAAAAGCATAAAAAATGCTGAAAAATAGTTTTTCAATTCGATTTAAACAAATCTTAGCTTTTTATTGTTAATTGTATAACCAAAACGTATGTAGCATCATTTTAGCATGTTACCAAATCTAGATTATCCAACATCCAAAAATTGTAACTAAGGGGTATGCTTGTGAAATCTGTGATGAGGTCAAGGTCAATAGGTATCATTTGGAAACCTTTATTGTGTTTTGCTCAGAATTGGACTGCCTTACATCAGAACTATTTGGACCAGATATCAGTACAAAAGTTGGCATGTATAGGTTGCACTAAGGTAAACAAACACAATTCACAAACCACGCCTCTTTTGGGGAAAATATACACATGAATATTCATGTGCACTACATACAAATAATGGTCGCCATGGAATCAAAGCATGTGTTATTTTATAGAGATGTATTTTGAGAATATAAAAATGAGGACCAGAGGTGGTTATTTATTTGAACAAGTTTTCTAGCTGCCAAATAGTCAGTGGAGCAGGGACAGAATTTTTGCTAAAAGGTCAATATTTCGGAGTATACAAAGTGGAGAAATATGACACACAGCCCTATTTTTTTATTCTTGGACAAAAAGTGGTACATATAACTAAATACCGAGGTTACTGTGAATTTACTTTTTGCATATGCGCATTTCGACAACGTCATACATGTCATCTTTCCAAAGAAATATAAGAATCTTTATGAAACTTCCTCATTTCCGAGTGACAGCATTTGCTGTTCAGGGAGTTCTTATGGGAATTTGCATTGTGGCTATTTACTTGAGTGCAACCTATAGGTTATATCTTGAATGATGCCATCATACACGTTATTACTTGTACAATATTTTCATACAAGTTATTACTTATACAAAATAATAACATGTACACGACATATGTATATATATATATATAAAAGTTTTATATTACAGAGATGACTTATAGTTATGTAGTTCGGGCACAGATCGTATCCACTGTTGCATTGTTTTGTTCCATTGTATGTTTTCTACTGGCAATCATTACTCTTCAGAGTGAACACAAAGAAAAACAAATCAGACTGGGAATCATTATCCTTTCTATGATATCAGGTATGCTATAGTTTACTTATATTGTATATAGGTTCTCCTTTTTTTGTGAAAATTGACTGTTAGGATTTTCATCTAGAAGAAATTATATGAAGCTGTGTTTTCAGCAATATTTTCACGACAAAGTTTCTTTTTTATTGCAAATCAACACTTAATGCATGTTTATGATCATCATTCTCTAATGTTTAGGTCTACAGGTTTCTATGATGAAGTTTGGCAATTTATAGTCTTTTTAATTCTTATACATGTATATGACAGTAGTATATACTTCATGGTCATTTCTGAACAGATTTTAAGACTCCTAAGAAAGAGGTGTTTCTGTGAATTATAAATAAAAAATCTTACGGTGAAAGTTTTCAAAACTTTTTCTAGAAATATATTAGTACATGCAAATTTTAAGGAAACTGACTGTGTGGAAATTTTTGGTTTTCCCGGGTCTGCTACCTTAAAATCCTTGTTTGACAAATTAAAACTTAACTTCATTTATAAAAGTACCCAACAGATGATCTGTCTGATTTTGAATTAAATGACACTTTTTTGTTGGTTTAACAATCCCCCCAAATACTTACACAAAACTTGGTAAGACTGTTGCAATTGAAACATAACACTATTATATTATCTAAAATGATTGGGAAATGTTATTTGGAACATGAAAATAAATAAATGTGCTCCGAAATTCAAAACGCAACTTATATAAAATTTACAATAGATTCACGTAATTTGACTATACTTGGGCCTGTCAAGAAATTTTGAGAAGAAATGAGTGGAGTTATCTCGAATTGTACACCAACTAAAATTTGGAAATTCAACGTAAATTTTAGTCTTTATTTGTGGATTTTTTATGTAACAATGGACATTTCATTAATTATTTTTGGAGCATATGTGAATTATTTATCCGTATTTTCGTTACAATTTGAATATTCCGGAAAGTAATCATAGTTGATTGCATTCAATGAAAATCTCATTAATTTAGACGCAAATTTACACTGGCATTATTACCGATAATATTATAAAAGTTAGTCCAAAATGACTTGCATTTAATGGTAAAATAACTCTTTCAGGCCTGCACTTTTGTTATTTTCTATACCTTTAAAGATGCCATATCACAAGCTCTGCGATAGGTTATCCTAAAAGGAGAATTAAAGAAATCGTGACAACAGGAATTTTCTTCTTCAGCGCGGTTCATATAATATGTTATTTTATATCTGATTAAAATAACCTTTCCTTGTTGCTGTAGATGTGGTCAGGTGGTATTAATTTATCTATGTTATTTAAGTTATCACTCAATATCATGATATTGATCGGTAGGTTTTAATTGTATTCACAGTACAATCGTGAATTTTTGCTTTTATTTAATTGAACCACAATACAGTTATTTTTTTAAATAACTTAATTATTAAATGTTACTGTGATTATATTTAGATAGAAATATCCTTAAGTTATGGATCTTCATCGAACTATTATTGTTTGCAATTCGGGGTTTACTAAATAAACAAAAAGATGCTTTGTTTTGGGTAGTTTTAACCTGGATATTGGATGTTGTCTCCTTGACATTTACCCCTTTCCTTTCTTTTTCATAAAATAAATTAAAATGTTCTTCAACTTCATAATCACGACAGTTACTTATATAAAGAGAAAAAATATTGTCGCAATAAAGACTGCCCTTGGAACAGCGGTACAGATTGACGCATTGATAATTCCCTCGCATTCGGCTCGGGCATTATTCATGTTTTTGAAATGGCCATACACAGCTCACTAAAATCATTGCAGTTGGAGTGAACATATGTGTTATGATCTCATGTTCATTTATTCCATATCCTTTCGTAAAATATTCACTCCATATCGCTATCCCTTTTGCAGTCTATATCTCGTTATTAATCTCTCTACATAACTAACTATTATATAATTGTGACGTCACATTTTGTTTTACTTTGTAATGGACCCGTTAATGTTGGGACTCTAATAAGAAAAATAGGGTGTTCAGCCTTTAAAATATTATTTGTTGCATATTGTATAAAATAACAAAGAATTAACTTTGAGATATTTTAATTGGAGTGAAATAAAAAATGAAATTGGAATACGTTTTTGAGTTAAGTAAAATATATCAAATAGCTGATGGCAATTTGGGCCCAATGGCAGTATATGGTCCACAAAATACAATATGTCCCTCATTGCTATTATCTATACACCAGCAAACGAAAACCGAAGCAAGAATGACGAAATGGGGAATTATAAACTCATAAATCTCGGCAATTCATATCCAACACGAATTGAGACAGTATGACAAAGACAAAACAAATAAAACAAAATGAACAAGAACACGACATAACTAAAGCACTAGTAGTATGAACCCTACAAAAACTGAGGTATCATCAGGTGCTCCGGAAGGGTAAGCATGATCTGCTCCACGCGTGGCTTCCGCCACACTGCCGGTGTAAAATTTCCGGTTTTGTCACAGTCGGTGATATACAGTCCGCTAATAAACTCAGGATCTACCCAAAGATATCTATTCTTATTTGTGAAATATAAACATTGTAACGGTCTGTCAAATCGTGGTGATGACCGTAAAACTTCTGTAGTGACAATTGCAACAGTGACTGAACATACCCTTGATATATAAGTTTTTGAGACAGTAATTTCACTCTGTTGACAAAATCGCTGTACAAACTGCAGGCACGGCAATAGCGAACGAATTGTAAAATGTACACGCCATATGCCGGAGATATGGGAATATTACTGCTAACAAGCGGAAAGTTCACTATTAGAAAGTCGAAATGATCACACTAGTCGTAAAGTTTTGTTTTAAGACCTTGCAAATGTAGAGGTATAATGCTGGTGATGGTGTATCAGTGGTCTCTTTAATTTCGAGTTCACTTGGGTATGTAAGATGAAGTTTATCCTTAAATTGAGGATTGTTCAATGAGACAGTATCATTATAACGGAAACTGAAATTAAAGGACTTGACTAGCTTATTGTCTTTTTTCTGAACTAGCCCTTGTATAAACCTGGCTTCATACGAATAAAGAAATAAATCTGCCAAAAGTGGCGCACAATTAATCCCCATGGATATCCCTATTATCTGCTCCAAATTCTACAATTACTATTTAATAAATATAAACAATTTATATTCCATACGTACATATTAAATATATTTTAATTCTATCAAGAAAAGATGAAGAAAATAATGTGTAACGATTTCAATTTATACGGCCAGGAATATTTTGCAATCTTTAAGGATCTTTGTAACCTGCGATTATTTTACAACAGTTACAATATTCAGGGTTAATTGAACATAAAATAAATTGATTAATAACAAATAAACAATTTGATGAAAGCAAAAATAAGAAAGCTTTGTGTTTGTATCCTTCCCATATACTTTTCAGCATTTCCGTTTAATTCAAATTCAGATGATAGAGTCAATTACTGCGATTCCGATTTGAATCCAGTCGTATGATCATCATGTTATTGATTTCAGAACGGGATTAATTTTGATAATTATGTTGTAGGTGTATGTTGGTTATATGAACCTGCAATGGAACTAAGAAGATTTCAGATGGATATACAGAGCAAACCACAAGACCCGTCATACAATATATTCTTACCATACTCTGTTTTTCTGGGACTTATTGGAGCTGTGTTGAGCTTTTCACTTGGGTGTTTAGTTCTTTCAAAGGAATGCAAATCTACAGAGAGTAAAAATTAAATATCTATGACAACAATGCAGGAAGATAACATGGTGATGTGATATTATTTTAAACAGATTCTGTTATTGTCAATATGTTTGATAACATTTGCAGGAAATTAAATATTTTTTTCATTTTAGTTGAGTTTCGTGTCTTAATTCTTAAAAGACAGAATCAAGGAAACACAACCCAACACAGAACATTTTTGGCAAGCCGTCATATTCCCGACTTGGATCGGGAATTTTATAAATAAGATACAACACCTAGAATACCGTTAACATGTTCACATGTAGTTAGATAGACGAAGTGTCGTCTGCTACGTATTGCATCCTTTTTTCTAAATTTAACATATAGATTTACCTTTTAATGCATTATTTCCAATTTAGCATGACAAATGCACGAGGGAGGTACAAAAATTAAACTCTAAAAATCATTATAGTAGATAAAAATTTGGACACCGTTTTTTGCCGTGAATATTTCGATATCATTGTTACATTAAGCTTTAAGAAGCACCATTGAATAAACAATATTTAAATCTAATTTATTCCATCCGGGAAACAATATACAATTATTGCCTTCATATAAGGTGAACATCCAAAGTTGTTAACCCGAGTGAAGTTGTTTTCCCGTGGGCTTTAGCCCGAGGTAAAACAACTTCACATGGGTTGACTACTTTGATGTTCAACACATATGAAGGTAATAATAGTTTTATTTTACAAAAACTGAAATATAATAGACGTGATATAATTTTTCAAAACTTCGTATGAAAATCAACTGTTTTGGAATAGGAAATTATTAGGTTTTGGCATGTTAAACATTAGTGTAAGATAATCAGATCTATGAGAATATAACTTTCTTTCTTTATTTTATTTAAGTTATCAAAATGTGGTTTATAACATACCTGATCTAACATGTGAAGAGAAATGCAGTTGATTTCTAGATATACAACAAAACGACATCGACTATGCACGTGAGATGTGGGAGCAAAAACATCGTATATTTCATTATACTATTTTGATACTTAAATAAACATTAAATCAAATCAACTGAATGATTCTTTCATACACAGTTCTATATTCTTTACAAAAATACCTGTAGAACTACTTTATGATTGTTTGATTAAAATCAACATATTAGGAACCACTTTCCGGTTGAGAGGGGAACATCATATAATGTTCCATGAGTGGAACAACATGTATTGTTCCACTCTGATTGTAAATCTGATTGTAAATTTTGAAAAACATCAAAATTATTCATTAGATTGTATTACTGTGGAAGTACTTTCATCAATTTTTGTGGTTTTCATAAATATCACTATTTCGATGGCACTTAAATTCGTGGTTTCGGAATCTATGCATTGAAACTGTAGGGAAAAAACTTATTTCGTAAGGTACTTAGTTTCGTGGTTTTAGCGAACGACGAAATCCACAAAAATTCGAACCCCACGAACAATGGTACTTTCACAATATATGAAATTTACCATGTAATGTATAATAATATACAATGTACAAAGCCTATGTGCTGAAATTGCAGCTTATGTAACAGGAGGTCTAATTATGGTTCATTAATGACGTGTAAAGCAGTACTATTACTGTCTGAAAAGGATACCATGGAAACGTAATGTATAGTTTGTAGAAGATTTTATTTTAGTTAATTGCGTTAAATAAGCAAACACTAGAATACAACTAATTATAAGGTATGTCACTAATAAGGGTGAAAAGTTTACCGTAATAATTATTTATAAAACACAACAAACCTGTCAGCAAGCGGCTACACATAACTTTTGAATAAAACGGGCATTGTACGTTAGAAGCCCTCAAATTTAAACTTCGACATATGATTTGAGACCGAACTGCTATTAATATGTAAATCAAATTTCCCCTAGATAAGAAAAATATCCATTAACTTAATACCGAAGTTACTGTGAATTTAAATTCTGCATATGTGTATTTCTACAGCTTATGTCTCTTCAGTGCAGATAAATTCTGAACGTTTGGAAAACCATCAACTCAAAGATGTTGAAAAACTGACAGAGAACAAATAACCATTTTGATCTAAATGTAAAGCCAAAATCAGCTAAAGACAGAGATTTGCGTCACTAGCAGATATGTTTTGATCTTGTTTGGCCATTTTGATCTTATCACGATCTTGACATCCTTAACGCAATTTTGTTAAGATTGTGTATGTTATTCAGTCGTATATCAAGATAATTGATTTCAAAGACGATCAAACCGGTTCAGTTTATCAAGATCAAACAAGATGACTGCGTTCAAGGGCGATCAAGATCTGTTAAGTTTGTCCTGATCAAATAAGATCAAATAAGATCAAACTAACAAACTGTACTCGTCTTGATCTTTCCTGAACGCACACTTCTTGATCGTCCTTAAAATTAATTTTCGTGAAAACCATCATAGAATATTACAATGTCTTAACAAAATTGTGTTAAGCCTGTCAAGGTCGAGATGAGATCAAATGGCCAAACAAGATCATAACATATCTGTTAGTGCATAAGGGACATACTCCTTAGTTTTCACCAAACTTTACAAAACATTAGATATTGTAAGTTTCCAAATAGAATCGGCTTTCGGGTTAGCAGCGAGGTACTGACTACTGGCCTGGTGAATACCCTCGGGGGCTAACAGTCCACCAGCAGTGGCATCGAACCCCGGTGGTAATCCATAACTAAATTCCGAAGTTACTGTGACTTTAAATTCTGCATATGCGCATTTCGACAACTTATGTCTCTTCAGTGCAGATAAAATCTAAACGTTTGGAAGACCATCAACTCAAAGATATTTAAAAACTGATAGAGAACAAATAACCAATATGATCTAAATAGAAAGCCAAAATCAGCTAAGGACATAGCTTTGCATGAGGGAGATTCTCCTTAGTTTCACCAAAATTTACAAAAATTTGGATATTGTTAGTTTCCAAATAGAATTGGCGTTCGGGTCAGCACCGAGGTACTGACTACTGGGCTGGTGAATACCCTCGGGGGCTAACAGTCCACCGGCAGTGGCATCGACCCAGTGGTAACCAATAACTAAATACCGAAGTTACTGTGAATTAAATTTGCAAACGCGCATTTCGTGTACTAAGTAGCATAGTTTACATGTACGGATATTCAAGTCCCATAATTCATTTAAACAAAGAAATAAAGTACCGATACAGCAACACAAATATATAGAATTCCATTAACATTACAGTCGAAAAATATGTATTTGTTTCATTTTTTTTTTTATAAATCATATCTCAATAAATTTTACATTTAAGGAAAATATTATTAATATTTTGTTGGTTTTTTTCTACGCTACCAATGTAGATAAAACCTAACAAGAGGCTCTCAAGAGCCTGTATCTCTCACCTGGACCATGACTGACATAAATAAAAGGCATTTCCAATAGGAAAAACAAAACACAAAATTTAGCAGAATACTTTTTTCCCTAAAATTACAGTGTTCTTGTTTGGTTTCCATGGCAACCGAAAGCTCCACTATCCATTACAACCCCTCACAAAACACCATTCAAAAAAAATTTGGGCAGGGGTTCCCCTTATAATCAAGGTAATACATATTGCTGAAATTAAAACATTCAGACCACAATACAAATAAAAATTCAAAAATTTGGGCAGAGGTTCTAATTGAACTAGTAGTGAGGTTTCTGAGAAGAAGATCTTTGAATGTATATTCCATAGGGTCCAATGTTAAAACTATGTTGCCGCTGGCGGCCATCTTGGATGAGGTACGGACCTGCCAGATACCTTTTTTTTGGAAGGGACCATCTAAGGACCATTGTGACTAAGTTTGGTTATAATTGGACTAATAGTTTTTTGAGAAGAAGATCTTTGAATGTTTTTTCCATAGGGTCCAATGTTAAAACTATGTTCCCCGCTGGCGGCCATCTTGGATGAGGTACGGACCTGCCGGATACCTTTTTTGGAAGGAACCATATAAAGACCATTGTGCCTAAGTTTAGATTTAATTGGACTGGTAGTTTCTGAGAAGAAGATCTTTGAATGTCTTTGCCAAAAGGTTCTATGTTAAACTATGTTCCCCGCTGGCAGCCATCTTGGATTAGGTACGGACCTGCCGGATACCTTTTTTGGAAGGGACCATCTAAGGAACATTGTGACTTACTTTGGTTATAATTGGACTGGTAGTTTCTGAGAAGATCTTTGAATGTCTTTCCCATAGGGTCCAATGTTAAAACTATGTTCCCCGCTGGCCGCCATCTTGGATTAGATACGAACATGTCGGATAACTTTTTTGTAAGGGACCACCTAAAGACCATTGTGACTACGTTTGTTTACAATTGGACTGGTAGTTTCTGACAAGAAGGTCTTTGAATGTCTTTCCAATAGGGTCCAATGTTAAAACTATGTTCCCCGCTGGCGGCCATCTTGGATTGGGTACGGACCTGTCAGATACCTTTTTGGAAGGGACCATCTAAGGACCATTGTGACTATGTTTGGTTATAATTGGACTGGTAGTTTCTGAGAAAAAGATCTTTGAATGTGTTTTCGCATAGGGTCCAATGTTAAAACTATGTTCCCCACTGGCGGCCATCTTGGATGAGGTACGGACCTGTCGGATACCTTTTTTGGAAGGGACCATCTAAGGACTATTGTGACCAAGTTTGGTCCAAATTGGCCCAGTAGTTTTATAGGAGAATGAAAAGTTCACGACGGACGGACGACGGACGCCGGACGCCAAGTGATGGCAAAAGCTCACCCTGGCATAGCCAGGTGAGCTAAAAACGTACTTACAAAATTGAACATTTGTAGTTTAGCGCTCTCCCAGCTAATTAAAACTGCAAAATTAAGACTAGACTAATACTCTCTAGAATTTAAATAACCTCCAGTTTTGTCGAATGAGAGTAATTTTAGGCAACATCAAAACGTCTTGGGATAAAAATAAATAGGATCTACATCACTAGCATATATGATATGATCTTGTTTTGCCATTTTGTAAAGATTGTTAAGACCAAACAAGATCTCGATTTGATCTTGTTTGATCTGGACAAACTTAACGAATTTTGACAAGATTGAACGCAATTATCTTGTTTTCTTAATAAATTGAACTCTCATGTCTTGATCTTCCTTGAGAACAACTACCTTGAAATACAAAATTGTTTTAAGCATGCCGAGATTCTAAAAAGATCAAAATGGCCAAACAAGATCATAACATATCTACTAGTGATCAGGGTAATAACAAAATTACCAAACAGAGTTGTCAAGAGCCGAAGACCATGATACAAAAAAATCAGGTGGAAACAACCGGAAGAAATTGTCGACGATAATGGTCGTGACTAGGTACAAGCATTTCAAAAGAAATGATGGGTTTTAACATTTTATTATGTTTTTATTTAGGAAGTTATTTTTTATCAGGTACCATCTCCCCCTTTCTCATTTTTCTTCCTCATAAGACATAGTTAACTTTAAAAATCAAGGCTTCAAATTCTCCGTCTCATACGATCATTAAAAACGTTCTTTTTTTTATATCAGTTCCTTGTGGAAAAATTTGAAGTTTCGGTTCAAACTGTGATTCAAGATTTTTACTTAATACTTTGATGATCATATCTTTTGTTTTACTGTCTACAACCTTTCAAAAGCATTGCTGATGAGTTGCTACTGGACTATACCGGAATCGAAACGGAAGTTTGTTGAGCCATTAAACCGGTTTAGGCCAACATTTCTTTCGAAATACCTGTACCAAATAAGGACTATTGCTGCCAAAATGTTTCCGTTGGTTTTCCATCCTCTTTGTCTTTTTGCCTCTTGGACGTTGGTGTTGACAATTTTTTTGTCATTTTGTTATTACCCCAACTGGAAAAATTTTAAAAAGAACAAATATTTTAAATTTCTGCTGCTCAGCTGTCCTGCGCCACGATTGTCTTATATTTTTATAAGCGATTTTTAATGTATTTTTTTCTGCTTTTGAGATGAAAGATATAAAAACATGTTATTAATTTGGACACTTCTAGATTTTTTTTCTCATCAAATTATAGTCTAACGGAGAGGATTTTTGTGTAGCTCATGTATAAATGGTAATAAATTTAGCTTGGTAGATAGAAAGATGAAAAAATTCAATGAGTGGTTCGAAAAAAAACTCCTTTGTAAAGTATATTCATGAATAGCGTTTTAGGCTTTTTTTTGTAGTACGTCTCAATATCGCGCAATATCCTTTTTATGACCCACGAATTATTGGTGAACATAAAAATCTGTCGTGGTGAAGCGTATTAACGGTTACGTAATTGTTATCACACGAGGACGCGGTGTGTCTGTATAAGATCTCCCCGACGGCCGGAGGCCGGAGTGGTGAGTTTATACAGACACACCAAGTCCGTGTGTGATAATTAATTTACATCCCAGCTAATTTATTAAGCTATGGAAAGACGATAGACATTCTTAAAAATTATTTCCATGTTTAAAATGTCATGAAATAAATATTCTATACTATAATAATAATATATATCATTATTGTGCCCCACAACGATTCTTTAATTATATACGATTTTTTAACATCAAATGTCCAGCGAGTTCGTGGTGTAGTAGGTAAGGTAGAAGTCTAGTAAACGAACGACCGTGGTTCGAATCCCACTATGGACAATGTCATTTTCAAAGTTTTAAAATCTTTATCTTTAAAACTTATATGGATAGTAAATCGTAAAATTTTACTAAGTCCAAAACAACTGAACAGTTCTCAAAATCTGGCCTTGACAAAAACAAAAAAGTAAAAATATCCATTGTTCTAACTGGGGTGAGATTGCTGGGGTGATCCGACTCAAATCACCCCAGTTAGAACAAAGGAGCTGGGATGTAAGCTTGTTTGTTGTCCCGTACTTATGTTTCGTTTTTTTTTGTTGTTGTAGTTTTTTTAATTTTTTTCCTTTTTCTTTTGGTTTTTTTTTTCGTTTTTTTTCGTTTTTTTTTGTTTTTTGTTCATAGTTTATGTCAGAGTTTTTGTTTGTTTGTTTTTTTTCTTTTATTGTTTTTAATTTCTAAGCAAGATGAGGAAAGCTGGACAAGGCCGATAAGAAAATGTGTTGATTGTTGTTATAAATCAACTGCACATTAGTTTAGTAGTGCATGCCTTGATATGTTTTACAGAAAACATGCCTTCTGTGATGATATAGTACAAGAACAAGTAATAACATGAGGGTTGTTTATAGATTTACACGTAAGTTTTCTTTTAGGGAACTTTTATCTAACACTAGGTTGATTAAAGAAAAGTCAGATTTTACATTTCGGAAATAAACTATACATTTACATATCTCAACTTGTTCGATTTGCTCGAGTATGTAATTATGTTTGCGATTTTAATGAACGGAATCTTTTCATAACTGAAAAACTATTACATCAGGGTTTTCGTTATCATAAACTAGTTAAAACCTCCACTTAATTTCATCATCGATATGAAGACTTAGTTCATAAATACAATGCATATAGGAAAAATGAAAGGATATGGAGTGAATGTACATGTGACAAAAACGCACACGATACATAGAAAAATCCAGTTTATCAAGGACAGGACTTTTATTCCTGTCTACATCTTGATGTCGCCTGAAGGCCTTCAACTAGAGGTGAACAATATTCAATACAAATATTAAAAACAATACAATGCAACCTGTAAACATCTAATCAAGGCTGGTATTTCATATCAATTATTTTACGATAATGTTTTACATAAGAGTAAAAAATACTTAAACTAGCCTAACAAACTTATAAAACCTTTAAATCGTCTAATTCATAATGGTTATAATTACGATATTGTCGTCAAGTCATTACGTATGGCCTTCTTTGGTATTAAGATTGATTTTTTGATACGGTCTCTGCATTTTAACTGAACACATTCTAAATTTCTAAAACCTGTATTGCATGGACACGGGTTATGTATTCCGGTATATGCATGAAATCATTATGCTAAACTCCTCACAGGAAGGGATCTTGGTGGAAGGTGTGTACTGAGGGTACATAACCTACTTTGTCAGTTGGTAATGGGTCTGGAGCTGGCATGTCAGTTACACTGTAGTAGTCTCTTGTGATTTCATGTTTATGTCCGTATATTTAGTTCTTTCAGTTTCATTTTTCACAATTGACTCAGTCCTGTTGCCAACTGAATTTTACCGTTGTTGCGATTGTTTTTTGATTTATCACAATGGCTATAGGGGGAAGGTTTGGGCCCAATAAAACTAGTTTAACCCCGCCGCAGCAGGTTTGCGCGTGTCCTAAATCAGGAAATTTATTAAGCCTTTGTGCGTCTTGTCTTTTTTTCTAGTTAGTTTACTTTATGTCTATAGGAGTCTAGGATGACGTTTATTTCGCTGAACTTGATTACTCTTTATTCAGGGGCCGACTCCGACCTGCCGTTGGGTGTGGGGTTTTCTCACCGTTCATTGAAGACCGTATGGTGGCTTTGAGTTGTTATTACTCCCCTTTGGGTCGTTGTCTCTTTGACACATTCCCCGTTTCCCTTCTTTTTTCTATTTAAGTGCGCTTTTAAGCATTAATCAGTGGCGTGAAATTAGATTTCCCGAGTGTCTACCAACACGTTTGATTGAGTACTTCCAATATTTATAGATGTTTTGACTGTCTTTTATAGTCTAAAAATGTCTATCCAGCTTTAAAAAGACTGATATAATAAGGGGACCAAGGTCCGAAAAGATTCTTAATTTTCGAGTTGGGATTAACGGAATTTATGTTTAAGTGATAGAGCAAGTATCAAACTTTATATTTCTGTCGTAGAACGTTTCAATGGTCATGATTACTAAGGGTACCCTATAACAGAGCTTGGGATATAATATCTTAAAAATTACAGAAAATAGTAGCATTCTACAATATGCAAATAGAAAGCAATTTACGTGAATGTGTTGACCTGAAATATTTATCTGAACTATAGAATACATGTTATTTTTGAACTGGTTGTTATCGATGTCAATGTCGAGGTAAATTTAAGTCTAAATTATCAACATTTACATTGAATGCAAAATAATTATGCTTAATTTCCAAAATTTTCCAATTTGAACAAAAAAAAAAACAAAAAAAAAACAAAGTCTACATGTGCTCGAATAATCATGGGTGAGATGTGCAACGTTACATAGACATAAACAAATAAAAAGGACAAATGTGCATGAAATTAACAAATTTAGACAGATTTGCATAACACTAACAAATTTAGACAAATTTGCATGAAACTAACAAATTTATCTAATCATAGCATTTAGGTTATTTCTTTCTGGTGTACAACGCGAGATAACTCCATTTCTTCTCAAGAGTATATAACATGCGTACGTATATCTATTGACAATTTTACGTTGCTTCCATTTTAAATTTACAAGCACATGTATTTATCATCACATTTAATATGAAAAAAAAGGAAATGGGGTAAATGTCAAGGAGACAACATCCCATACCCAAAACAGCTACGGGTCACCGTACGGTCTTAAACACAGTGAGGAACCTCATACCATATAGTAAGCCCTAAATGGGCCAAAAAGGTAAAAAAAAAGTGAATAAATCAATGGAAACAAACCACATCCAATAACCCAAATATCAAGAAACTAAAATTTCATAAGAAGACAAGGACAAGCCAATGACCAACATATTCCTGGCTTGGGACAGGCGCAAAAATCAAACTCGTTTTCTTGGATCCAAACCCTCCCCTATGTGTGGTAAATGGCTAAAAAATAAATACACAAAAAGACTCACAGTAAAAATCAAACTAGAAAAAAAATCCAACTTATCAAGACCAGTACCCTTACAATGAAGTACATAAAACGTGAAGACAATATACACAGGTACTGTCCGGACAAATGCTCGCAGTTACTGACAGCTAGCTAAGGACATAATTTCCGTTGACTATGATATCAAGCCTTCTTACATATGAAACTTCAATTGAAATACTTCTAAATAGATTTGGTATAACAACATCATCAATTATGAAAGAAGAACATAATATTGTGCAATGCCAAATACTGCCAATATGAAAAATTGTTTCAATTTAGTTATGGTATAAAGCATTTAGGAGATGATCAATATATTTGCCAATAAAAACAAGAAGTAAAGATTTAACAACAATGCTGTATTTATATCCTTTATGAATAAGTTTGTTCAACATATTAATTAGTTTGGAAGGACAATTTTTGAATTTATGCGCTTTGTAATTTGGATGTGAAATGCCCTGATGTATAAGAGTCTTGCATGTAGAACCAAATTTTCTTAATTAGTCAATGTATCTATAATAAAATTTAGAGAATGTTTTTATCAATTTATGATATCTAAACCCTTGATGCAGAAATTTTTCAGTGAGACAAAGATTCCGGTCGTTGAAGTCAAAAATATCACTATATACTCGTGCATATCGAACAAGTTGTGAAATGTAGACCCCTTTAGAAGGGGCTAACGGAACATCGCCGTCTAGATGGGGAAAATTGACTAAAGGGAAGGAGAAATCATCTCTTTTATCATAACCCTTAGTGTTTAACTTTCCTTGATTTATTGAAATATCAAGATCAAGAAAAAGAGTATAATCACTGCTGCTATTGGATTTATTTAAAGTAAGTTCTGCAGGATAAATTTCATCTGTAAATTTAGAAAATTCAGGATTATTTAAAGCCAAAATATCGTCCAAATATCTATATGTATTGCTAAATTTATCCACTAAATGCTGTTTAGAAGGGTCTTTTTGAATTTTAGCCATGAATTGTGACTTGTAGCAATAAAGAAATAAATCTTCTATGAGAGGTGCACAGTTGGTACCCAAAGGAATACCTATTTTTTGCCGATAGTCTGTATCACCAAAACGAACAAAAATATTATCAAGAAGAAAATTTAATGCTTTTATCATATCCTGACAAGTCCAGTTGGTATATCACATTTCCATATCAATCATTTCAAATAAGATAATAGGGTTACGTTTCATTTCAAACGGTATTTACAAGTTATATGTCAGTATGTTTGTGTGTGTGTGTGTTTTTTTTTTTTTTTTTTTTTTTTTTTTTTTGGAGGGGACGTACTTCGTTATACCAATAACAAAAGTACGATTAATTTTGTATAAACTTTATTTTGCTGTAGGTTAGGCTTTAAATTAGATTTACGCTTTCCTTCAGAGAATCGTCTTATAGAAGTAAAAGACTTTTATTTTTATTTAAATCCGTAAAACCCCTCATATTGTGGAGGTGAAAATATTCAAAATTCTTAAAATGACAGACCTTTAAAACAAAATGCCAACTTCGAAACTTGTTGAATAGAGGCAAAAGATATACCATTGTAATACATAAAAACACACAAACTTCCGCAATAGAATTTACAAAGAAAACTCAAATTTTGTAAGTGAAATTTAGCTAATTTTACATTGCATCACAATTTATGAAATGTCAGTAAACTGACCTTTGACCCATTTAAAACAAAATTTGACCATATGCGTCATATACTGTAAACGTATTAATTTTCGCTATTTTCGCGGTTGGCTCTGGAACGCGAAAAACGGTACCCGTGAAATTAAGTTTTTGTGTAGAAAAAGCCTTTTTAATATTGAAAACAATGAAAATTGATACCTGTAAATATGTCAATCTTTCACAAACCGCGAAAATAAGCATCCGCGAAAATTAATACGTTTACAGTAATGCATTATTTGTGTTATTCCTTTAACCCAAAATTGTAAAAAATCGTCTCTTGGGCACCCTACTAATAAACGTTGGCCCCAAACTGGACTGTCCTATTCATCACTATCTTGTGTCGAAAAGGACAGCCCAGTGATGAGTCAACACTTTGAAGTCCTTCACAACGATGCCTTTGTCGTTAATGACTGTCTATTGTTGATCATGACTGTCCAGTTATTGATCGATTCAATTAACAACGGCAGTAGAATAAAGGAGGAACAAAGCACGAGATTACATAAATCAAAGTCCAGAGAGAAGGCAAGAACACCAGAAGACGCAAGACCAAAGACACCACATGACCAAAAAAACACACGAACACTACATATACAACACAAAAAACTAAAGAACTCTCAAAAAATAAATTATTCTTACTCATTTTTACCGCTACCTGTGTTGTAAAGAACTGTCTAGTAATGAAAAAGACTGTCCAGTGTTGGGTCAACGTTGCCTAGCACCTGCGTTGAGAAGCACTCTCCTCTATTGAGCCAACGCTCATTATCTTTTTAATACTGTCGGTGTTGTAAATGACTATCGAGCCTTGCGGTGGACTGTCCGGTGTTGAGTGAACTTTGATTAGATCTTTTCAGCGCTACACGTAGATCTGATAACTAATTATCAATGAAAATATTTTCGCACATCAACAATTATTCTATTAAATTGTTGTCTAAAATAGGTTCAAATCGGTAGAATTTTATACATTAACATTGAAAGGAAAATGACTGTGATATCAGAAAGAATTTTTTGTTAAATGAATACTAGTAACGGAAGTTTCGCGGGGACTTTCTCGCCTGTAAGAGTTGACCGGTATTTCCGATATCTCAGACATCAAATCATTCTGAGATACTTGAATTGTGATAATTATGCAAACAAATCATTGACATTTCCGATGATTTATTTATACACCCACACTAGTACATGTATATGTATATGTTTATTATAAAAGGGATGATTTCTCATTCCATATAGTCAATTTCCCCCATCTCGACGGTGATGTTCCGTTAGCCCCTTCTTACGGGGTCTGCATTTCACAACTTGTTCGATATGCACGAGTATGTAGTAATGTTTCTGACTTCAACGACTGGAATCTTTGTCTCACTGAAAAATTTCTGCATCAAGGGTTTAGATATCATAAATTGATTAAAAACATTCTCTAAATTTTATTATAGATACATTGATTTATTAAGAAAATTTCGTTCTACATGCAGGGCTCTTATACATCAGGGCATTTCACATCCAAACTTCTATGGAAATATCATTTACAAAGCGCATAAATTCAAAAATTGTCCTTCCAAACTTATTAATCCGTTGAACAAACTTATTTACAAAGGATATAAATACAGCATTGTTGTTAAATCTTTACTTCTGGTTTTTGTTGGCAAAAATATTGATCATCTTGTTTGATTTTTACTGTGAGTCTTTTTGTGTATTTATTTTTAGCCATTCACCACACAGGGGGAGGGTTTGGATCCAAGAAAACGAGTTTAACTCCACCGCAATTTTTGCGCCTGTCCCAAGTCAGGAATATGTTGGTCATTGGCTTGTCCTTGTCTTCTTATAAAATTTTAGTTTCTTGATNATAAGCTTGTTAATTCGCAATAGTTTACAAATTGTTGACGCCGCCGCCGCCGCCGCCGCCGCCGGAAACGCTATCCCTAAGTCTCGCCTCCGCGACTTTTCGTCGCGGGCGAGACAAAAACCATCACAAAAAAATCTAGTTAACTCCTTATTATTTTTATCTAAAATGAATGAAAGTTTGATATCGGAATTATTGAAACAACGACAGTAGAATACCGAAGGAACAAAGAAGTAGTGCTTACATAAATCGGAGTCCAAAGACATGGCAAAAACGAGAACACAGAAAACAATGACATTAAACAGCTACAACGCACAAAAATAATAATAAAAAAACACAATATTTAAAACCAAGGCACTCAAGTGTGAACTCCAATGAAACTGAGAGTGACATCAGGTGCTCCGGAACGGTAAGCATGTCCTGCACACTGTAAGTGAGTCAATCCAGGAAAAAGGCAAAATCGGTATAGTCAATAGGCTGGAGAGGTAGGTATGTTGCTGCTAAGAAAGGGAAAGTTCACCATTGGGAAGTTAAAATCATCACGCTTGTCAATGCAAACGTCCATCTTTGTCAGTATTCAACAAAGTATGCAAGGCTGAAGTAGGTGTATCAGTTGTGTCTTTAATTTCAAGCTCATTGGGGTAGATCTGATGTAAATATTCCTTAAATTTTGGATTATTTAGAGAAAGTAAATCGTATATGTAGCGGAAGCTGAAATTAAAGGACTGGGCTATATGTTTTTGTTTTTGTTTTTTTGTATGTGTAAGCCCTTGTAAAAACTTGGCCTCATACAAATAAAGGAAGAGGTCAGTTATAAGTGGCGCACAGCTAGTTCCCATAGGAATCCCAATTGCCTGCTGGAAAACGCGACTTCCGAATTCGACAAAAATATTGTCGATTAAATTTTTTTTGATTACGTCAGTCTCAGTGTACTTCATATTTGAATCAGTGTGGTTCTTAACAAAAATGTTTTGTCTTTCTCTACTACTAAAAAGGTGTGTCTGCATTGTCCATTTTCAGTTCAAAACATTGATGTATTAAGTTTGCAATTACTGTTTTCAGTTTATTGTGTGGCAGGGTTGTATAAAGAGTAGAAAAGTCAAAGGTTTGAGTACTATGGTAATGAGCAAGACTGGTTGAGGATAACTGTTCAAGGAGATCTTTCGAATTTTTAAGAATCCACATTTGTTTCACATCGCTCGTAGAGTAAGCTTTATCACAATAATTTCTAAGGCCATCTTTGACTGCGGTCAACAAAGTAGTGAGGAGCTGTGAAAGAGTTTTGTGGTGCATCTGGACGACCCCGCAATGAATCTCTGTATGTATGGATTTTTATGAAGTGTGGAACCTAGTTGGTGTAAGGGAGTTGATCGTTTTCATTATCGGCTCTGATGCCAAAGGATACTTAACCTGAAGTGTGATTTTTAACAATCTCGTCCCTCGGTATTGTAGTAGGGGTATAAGTAAGTTTTCCAGATGAACTGTCGATGCCCATCTCCGTCACAAAGCAGTCGAGATAGTGTGTCTTACACACGAACGGTGTATTGTAAGAAGCCTAGTCTGCAGGGACAACGACGTAATTTTCATGGAGGTTGGCAGAGTGTTTACCACGAGGAGATCTTCAAATATACTTCGATTTCCGGATTTCATTGTTGTTTTCAAGCGCCGTATACGATTCATGATTAATGACTTCATGGACCTGATCCAATCGGACAATGTCTCAATATCCTCTCTTTCTTTGTTTACCCACTTCCTAGCATAGTCGTCAACTGAATCCACCAAAATTTTGAAGTTGTACTTCCAGTTGATGTGCTGGGGTTTACGGAATTTGGGACCAGTTGAGAGGATATCTCGTAGTTTGATGTTGTCTATGATATCTTGGTCACCAGTTATATTTATTAAGTGTCCAGTCGGTTTATAACTGAATGGGGAAAAGGAGCAAGCGCAATTAGGTGGTTTGGCTTTAACGTCATCAATTTTGAAGTCACGCAATACCCGTTTGTAATTGAAAATGGATGTTGCAATTGGTTTAATATAGGAATCTGAAATTAGTGGAACTAATTGATCTTTGAAATAAGGTGGAATGTTTGATGTCACTGTTTTATTGTATAGAATGCTATCATTTCGAAAAACTTCAATTATAAAGCAAATCTCTGTAAATGATTTATTTGTAAATGGTGAATGAAAGGATATGGAGTAAATGTACATGAGACAATGTCTCTACAAATACATTGTAAAAACAAGCAAAGGAACAACGATTTAATTGTTGTTCTTCATCTTGAAGTCACCATGAGGCCTTCAACAACGAGCTTTACTCATACCCCCTAGTAAGTTCAAGACGGTCCCTAGCACCGGTTTGAGCGGAATTCTAATTGTCGAACAACGCTACACCCGTGTCTTTCCTGGGCATGGATGCGGGGCTGTAAACAAACATTAATGATACTGGCAAAGTACTCTTACAATCACTGTCATCCGTTTCCCAACAAAACCACTAGTGTCTCAAGCTAGTGGACGACTACAACATACACACAAACACAGGGTACTCATCAAATCGATTGTAAGAAAACTTGGCATTATAAAATAGTGAGATGTTGGCATTTTAAACAAGTGGTCAGAAATTCATATCTAAATAACAAAAAATGCCAAAATTTTCAAGTATGATAGTATATCCATATGAGAAATTCTTTCACGAACAAGTACACCATAACTGAAATATAAAAAGAGCATATCTCGCACGGGGAATCTTTTTACAGACTCCACACTGCAGGAGAGACAAACTCCAGTCGTAAATGGTGAATGAAAGGATATGGAGTAAATGTACATGAGACAAAGTCTCTACAAATACATTGTAAAAACAAGCAAAGGAACAACGATTTAATTGTTGTTCTTCATCTTGAAGTCACCATGAGGCCTTCAACAATGAGCCCAAGTAAGTTCAAGACGGTCCCTAGCACCGGTTTGAGCGGAATTCTAATTGTCGAACAACGCTACACCCGTGTCTTTCCTGGTCATGGATGCGGGGCTGTCAACAAACATTAATTATACTGGCAAAGTGCTCTTACAATCACTGTCATCCGTTTCCCAACAAAACCACTAGTGTCTGAAGCTAGTGGACGACTACAACTTACACACCAACACAGGGCACTCATCAAATCGATTGTAAGAAAACTTGGCATTATAAAATAGTGAGATGTTTGTTGGCATTTTAAACAAGTGGTCAGAAATTCATATCTAAATAACAAAAATAAATGCCAAAATTTTTAAGTATATTAGTAAATCCATATGAGAAATTCTTTCACGAACAAGTACACCATAACTGAAATATAAAAAGAGCATACATATCTCGCAAGGGGAATCTTTTTACAGACTCTACACTGCAGGAGAGACAAACTCCAGTCGTAAATGGTGAATGAAAGGATATGGAGTAAATGTACATGAGACAAAGTCACCATGAAGCCTTCAACAATGAGCTTTGCTCATACCTCATAGTAAGTTCAAGACCGCCCCTAGTTCAAGATGTAAACCTACATCTCCTACGGTTATGAAATACTGTAATTTTGCACAATATAATGTTGATTTATGAACTTTTGTTTTATTTCTAAAATCAGGACGATTAAAATAATTTTGACAATATTTGTATAGAATAATTGCTAATCTGCAAAAGATAATATTTATATGATAAGACGCATAGATAGCGAGGTAAAGGACTGATCCAGAGTTGGTTTAAAGTGGACATTCCTTCTTAATACTATGCAGCCCTTTTACAACATATCTAACATTGCTGAGGACTTAAGGCCGATTTACACGGCGATACAAGTTGCATGCGTCTTGAATACCATGTAATCTATATATGTTTTTGTGTAGCATGCGACTTTTTGAAGTTGCATGATACACAATTTGAGATAGGACATGTTCTATTTCGTGATACACAATTTGAGATAGGACATGTTCTATTTCGTGATACACAATTTGAGATAGGACATGTTCTATTTCGTGATACATGTTGCATGCGTCTTTTTTATTTAAACCAAGGAAAACCGTGAAAGAAAGGTCAGAAAAGGTTGACATAGTCGCATGCGACTTTTACACAACGTGTAAACGTTAAAATATCATAATTCAAAAGTTACATGCTTCAAGATGCATGCGACTTGTCATACCGTGTAAACGTTTATGTGTCATGATACAAAAGTTGCATGCTTCAAGACGCATGCAACTTGTATTACCGTGTAAATGGGCCTTTAGTGAAGACCCAAAACAGGAGAGCCCTCGTCAATAAAAGTAGTGTTGCGAATGACTTTCCAGTGTTAAGCCAAAGTTTATCAGACTTTGTCAACGCTCAAATACGCAAGACTTTGGTTAAAGAGGACAAAAATATATCTGAATAGTGTTCGTATCGGAACTGGATTAATTCTTTTTAGTATTTTTGTGAATTCTAGGTTGTATGTTAATAATGAATCCTGGAATATTCCTTTATTTCGGTAGTTATAGCGTTTTCCATGTATTTTGGAAACTCGTAGAATTTAATAGATCATGCAATACTAATTATATTTCCCTTTCATTAATCAACGGGGTTAAATAATAGGAAATAATTCCCAGGTCGGTGTAAAATAATCTATTTTCTCCGTGATTTTTTTATATCTATATAACGACAAAACTGACCCTGTACCAATGTTATTGGTTATGTAATCAATCAAAGGATGTAGAGTAAATGCACATGAGACAAAGTATCTTCAAATGCATGGTAAAAACCAACAACGGAACAACTCTTTTTTTTTTCATTTTGAAGTCACCATGAGCACTTCAACAATGAGATTTGCTCATAACTGACAGCAAGTTTAAGACGGCTCCTAGCACCGGTTTGAGCGGAATTCATTGCTAGATGTGAAGCAACGCTACATTCATGTTATTTCATGTCATGGATGCAGTATCCACAAGGAACATAAAATTTACTGGCAAAGTGTCCTTAAAATCACTGTCTTTCGTTGCCCCACAAAAAAGCCAACAGCTAGAGGACAATCACAAAATATAAACATCTACAGGGTACTCATCGAGTCGATGGTAACAAATCTTGGCATAATAAAAATATGAGATGTGGACAAAATAAATAGCTGGTCAGAATAACATTTTGAAATTATATAAAATGGCAAAATTGAAAGTATGATAGTGTATCTATATGAGAAATTCTCTACAAGTACAGCATAACTAAAATGTATAATGAGCATACATCTCTCGCACGGGGATCTTTTTACGGACTCCACACTGCAGAAGAGACAAAGTCCAGTCTGAAATAATCAATGAGGGGATATGAAGTAAATGCACATGCGACAAAGTCTCCACAATTACATAGTAAAACAAAAAATGAGACAACGCTTTTATTGTTTTTCTTCATCTTGAAGTTGATATGGATGTTTTCATGTTATATGCTTTTCATTACAAGTAAAAGCGTTTTGCGTACAAGTTTTTGAAGACTTCTGCACAAGGCCGTTTAAGCAATATTTTTCGTCCCTTTAATTGGAGGGGTCTCTATGGATGTTACCGAATCTTCATTTACCTATAATGCATAATTATATTCTTCTTATGATACTATGAAAATCGTCATCATAAGTTTTAATAAGTTAACGAGTTAGACAATAAACAAATGTGTTTTTCAACATCTTAAAAATTATATTGGACTATCATGTCTATCTCTTGATGTTACACTAGTCCGTTCATCATTGTTTGACTGTATTCTGGAAATATTTGTATTAACAACAGATGAAATTCTTTCCTCTGAAGGCACAATTCTCTCCCTTTGAATTTGATTACGTGGATTTTGTTTGAGTAGCATACGGAGCAATAAGTCTGAAATGTCTTTTTTATTCGGTGGTAGTGATCCAACGAAGTCGTCAGCCTTCTTTCGTAATCCAACATCAGATTTAATATCTACCGGTGAAGTAGCCTCGACTGATTTGACCCTTGAAAATATCCCAGGATCTGAAAACGAAATGGAGTTCAAAATTACTCAGTTGCATTACCAATCATAGAATATAACTATACTCAGTTCAATTATAAACTCAACATTTACTATATTTGTACAGAACCTGCAATTCTGCTTTAATTTTGATGCTTCCGAGTCATATATGGACGTATTTTTAACAACAACAACAACAACAACAACAACAAAAAACATAAAAGCTCAAAGTCTATATATCAACTTCTAAAAAAGGTGCTTAAAGTATAACATGCAGGGCCCAATAAGCTGTATCTGTATTGACAGTCTCGTCATTTAACAGTTTAAGTTATACGAGTACCTGCCATTTAGCACCCATATTCAGTTTCGTTAAATCAGGCGGGGAAGTGCTTGAATTAGAACAATAGAAATTGAGCTCTCGTTTAAACTTTTTTGATTGTTTACCATAGATGCTTAATTATAAAAGTTATTTCCAATGAAAAAAATACTTATATTTTTCATTCCTTTATTTTGAATTTATATGAAAACAACGTAGATTGCCGCAGGTGAACGCATAGATGCATATACGATGCACAAATCGGCATAAAAGATCAAATTAGTGTCTGTCTTTCAAAGTGGATCCCCAAAAAGGCCATCTTTAGATTTTAACCAAAATTTGTGTACGGATTGACAATATCCCTGTTAATCCATGTGCAAATTTTTATATCCGCCATTTGTAGCGTTTCTCTAGAATTAAAGTTCAAACACGATCGAATTTTTACCTCCTTCTTTCTGAGGTTTCCTTCGGGAATCAACTTTGTATAAATAGGAAACTGTCAACAAATCTCTTTATAAGAATACCAAATAGTAACCACCCTTATATTACACCTCAAATACTAATTTCCGAAAATCTTGAAATTAAACGAAGTGAAAATACTTAAAGTAATACATCCCCCTTTGATTGCCCCATATATTTATTTCACAGTGAGTAGAAATCACTCGCGAGCTAAAAATACAATAAAAAGTCCATTTTCTCCCTACTTTAAAACTTGAAAAAAAGTGGATCCTGAAAAAGGCCATATGCAGAAATCAATTTCATATGGTTTATACGATGCATAATTATATATTTAATAATACTCCTAAATTTTATTTCCGCCCATGCCCTCTGAGGATGGCTAGATTTTTTTCTCTATTATCAAAGTTTTGACCATCAGATCGGAGTTGGTTTTAAAATAATGTTTTATGAATTAATCAACGACATTTATATATTTCTCATATATCTGTTCCGTATAGCGACTGTTGCGGCATAAGATACATAGTATGTGAAATGTAAAAGAAATACCGAAAATATTGAAATTTGATTTTTTTTTTTTACCGTGGCTGTGTCATCACACATCTTGTTTATTTGAGGAGATGGCAGGTAAACAAATTTTCAGGGGAGACAATTTTTGTGAACTACTTCCCCACTTGAAATTAACTTCATTATATCTGATATCTGAGGATAATCAAGATATCCTTTTCTGTTGATCGTACCCTGCCTTGACATTTAATTAATGTCATATACATTTACAAAGAATTCGACAATCAAAGTTTCACTAGCGAATTTTGCAATGAAAATAAATACTGTTAATAATAAGTAGAAAATTGTTTCATTTTTAAATATCCATCGTTGTCTTAAAAGATTCCGAACTATTTTTTAAATCAATGTTTGTCTAATTTCTGTACAAAATAGGTCCAAAAATAAAATTTCCAATTATCGAACTCGGTAAGTCTGAAAGAATGCAACAAAATCGATTTTTCAAATACTACAAATGAGAAAAGTTTGGAAAATATAAAATAATATAAGCATGACCCGATAATAATAAAATAATGCTAGTGTCTTGTTAAGTAACTGTATATAAAGAGATTGAACATTTTATGTTCGTTCCGATCGTTTTAAACATATCTTAAAAAATTATATTGTCTATTGTTAACGTGTAGTGTCAATTGTATATTAACCACAACAAAATAACATATGATACTTAATTATTTTCTTGTGTCTTTTGTTTTGGAATTTGTAACGTCTTTGACAATTCAAAATATAGTCTTTGTCATTTAAAAAAGGAACAACGTTATTGAATAATGAAATACTAAAATACTTATGAGGTTTAAAACTCTCAGATTTCAAAAGAAAATGTCACAATATTTATGAAGTTTGTACAAATATTAGTTCAAAAATTGAAATTTAACGAGCTGTTTGTTTCCTAAATTGACAAACTCAAACTTAGGTAGACAGAATTTTAAACAGGAATCCTTGAGCATATAGATTATGTTTATAATCCGCATATAATTTTATTTTCGTTGATATTATTTAAGTTTGTAAATCAACTAAAGATCAATGGTTTACGCTATGCTAATATCTATAATGTTCACCGAAATCACAATATTCGATCAACTGTTCTAGGTGAAGAAAAAAAGGCGTATGTGGAATATCAAATATTGTAATTTGAAAGTTGCATATCGCCTTTTCGACAAATCTTTTGTAATCAGTGTAGCTGATAATGAGAAAAACAAAAATATGTGAGGTCGATAAATAGAAAAAAGAAGGGAAACGGGGAATGTGTCAAAGAGACAACGACCCAAAGGGGAGTAATAACAACTCAGAGCCACCATAAGATCTTCAATGAAGTCCATAATAGAATTTAAATGTATTCCGACCAGATGGATCAAAATATCAACATACCTAAAAGCTTTTTTGAAAACTCAATTAACTCTCCCTGTGTCCCCATACTGGTTTCGTTTTAAGAAAAGTGCATGAATTTCCGTATTTATCTAAGCAGGGAGTGGAAATAAACTCCAGACCTGCGATCGACTAAAGAGCTCATATTAAAAGAAAATAGAAAAATTTAATAGAAAATACTACAAAGAGACACACGTTTAAAACATTCAGAGTATCTGCTTTCTGAAGTGCGGAGAAGTTCTTCTTCGGGGAGAACTTTCCATTTCTCTTCTCGTGATCAAGAGCCTTACATACACTTTTACTGTACGGTATCATGGTATCATCATTACATAGAGCTCTGAAGACATTCAACACTTCCGAGGTAGACGTAGCAAATACTAGTACTAAATTCTAAAATCGTTTATGTGCCAAAATTAACAACATCAATATTTATATATATTTACCCATGGTTTATCGCTACACAACGGATTTTTGTCCAAAACTTTAGACTCTTTATGTTGAAAAGCAAAGTGATTTCTATAACTTTTGATAACGAATAAACTACAAACAATTTTAGGTAGCATTTTCGAATTTTGAGTATGGGGTGTCATCTCAAATTAAGGTCTCAAAAGATAAAAAGCTAAATGCTGCTCAATACATATCAGAAAAAAACGTAGTGATAAAATTCTTTAAAACGGAACGAATCCTGCAAAACAATACCCGGAAACGAAACAAACAAATTGCACAAATCATCCGGGGACCAATTTTTCTACCACCATGGATGTCAAATTGCTGGAATAATATTCTTGTAGGGGTATTTGTATGTTAAAGTTCATCACATGTTTCTTTTTTGCCTCATTTATTAAACGATGCATTTCTTCGATTGCATTACAGTTTAAGGTATTAAAATTTTGAATTTGGTTACAGAGTATAATGTATGTGAACGTGAAAAATGATTTTACCTGTTATATATTTCCTGACTTTCCAGGAAACAGTGTCTTGTCTTTCTGCCTGTGCAAGTAAAAGTTTTTTCTTTATATATTTTTCTCTGACTTGATTTGGAAACTCGTGTAATGAATGTTTCTCCATATGAACAAATTGTTTATTCGGCATCCTCTCTTGGATAGAAAATTCACTGATTACAAATCCAGATCTTGATGCATAATCTGGCTTTCTAGAACTTGATTCTTTTCCCTGTTTTTTACTAAATTTTGCTCCTTTCATAGACTGTCTTGGTGATGTTTTCAAGCTGCTGTTAGATGAGACCGGTGATACACTTGATCTGATGTTGTAGCTTGAAACTTTACTTATTGATTGTTCCGGGTTGTAAGTATTTGGTATTTCTTGGAATAACTGGAGGTTTTTACCTATTACTGACAAGTTGTCTCTAGATCTACCGACATCTTTTCTGACTAGAGGTATGCTAATTGAGGAATTCTTAGGTGAAACCATGATGGTCGGACTCAAACATTTTTCTGACGGTAATTTTGCAACAGGAGCCCCATATGTCGGGCGATAACTTACCATTTTATCCCTATCAACGATATAAGAAACTGGTGGTCCTTTAATACTTGTAAGCGTAAATTTGATTGGCGGTAAATCGCCAAGTCTACTCCTTGCAGATTTCGGACGTTCTGTTCGAACTACTTTATCATCTGTTTGTAATTCCGTTTCTATTTGACGTTTACTCTCTACACTAGCAGACTTAACACTTCTGCTGGAAAGTCGGGGTGTCTCACAAATAGTTATTTCCCTTGGTTCATTTTGAATCGGACTAGCATCTGTATTCACATCCGGAATTTTAATCACAATTGAGCGTTTGAAATGTCTGTGTGAATTGACATCTTTATATTTAGTTTGCGTTGAATTCGCAGCAGACGACAAAGACGTAGATGGATTCCTCACTGATCCCATCGGTGGAAAGGGTCTTTTTCTGGTAGTACGTACTAGTGGTGGTAAACTCTTTTCGCCGTCTTTTTTGTTGTAAATAAAACTAATATTTGAATGTTGTGTATCTTTGTTATTAATATTAGCTTGCGTGTCGATATTATTTATTAATTCATTTTCTTTGTTAGACTCTCCATTGTGTATTCCATTTAAATTTCTCTCGTCATGTAATTGGTCTTCATTATCTTGTAATTGTTGCAAAACGTCTTTTAATATATTTTTCTGTTGTTGTGTTGCACGACGCCGACGGATATTTTCCGAAGCTTCTTCAATTCTCTTACTGCGGGTTATCCGCATCTTGTCTAATTGCAACTGTCGTAAATTCCTATTCACAGCATCCTGTGTCTTTTGAATACTTTTAATTTGAATAAATTGTTCATTCTCCCACATTTCTTTCATAATTTTTCTCTTTTTTCTCTTTTTCTTTTTCTCATCAACTTCTTTAGATTTATTAGGGTCCTTAATCATTATCAAAAGCTCATCCTTATCCGGTTGCTTCCCTTTAACGTCATAATAATCAAGCATTGGCTCATGTGGAGCCATTTTGCTCATTCTTAGATATTCTTCAATGTTTTGAACAAGTTTTTATCATGATGCAATCTATAACTATTCCAATCTTCCAGACCAATGTCTACTAACTTCTGTTGTTCAGGAGATTAAAACTAAACGTATCCGTTATCGCTTAATTTCTTGTGTATTAATATTAAATGCATTCCGAACCACCTGTCGTTTTCGGAACAACGATTTCATTTAATTCATGATTTAAAATGTTTTAAACAAAAGTTAAAATCAAAGGTCGTGACAGTTAACCACTTTCTAGTTTAAATTTCATTGTAAAATGAATTAAAAGGCAAACGCAATTGGAGAGGATCGCCATAAAATAATCATTATATTTTAAAGGCGAAATGGGAAGACTATGAATTAAATATGTAAATCTTTCTTTTCAATGACGATACGGAACTAAACATACAAGAATACAAGAACCATTAATATGTTAATAGAACCGATCTCCATACTTATGTAAGGCTCTGCACAAAAGGAGGGCTCATGACTGACTAATAAAAGACAACTCTAACAATGAAAGCCACGTTTTCCCGAATATATACATACAACTTCTATCTTCCTGATCAATGTAAGGATTGTGTGAATCAAAATATTTCTTAGATTGTAGTAATACATTATCAAACGACTTCCGAAAAATAAGTAAGAAAAGAGCAAAACTCTAAAAACATAATTTTAAAGGGCCATTCTCTGTAAGCATAAACAAATCTGGCATATGAGTGGAAAGGTCTCCGATTTTGATGAAATTGGTACATAAAGTTCATATGTAATCCTTACAACAATATAAGTTTTGTTTTTTCTATTTTGAGCAGTGGTTGCTATGGTAACCGGTCATGCCCAAATATGGCGTTAAAATACTGTCAAAATGGCAAAAACGAGTGAAATGTAGCTAAGCTGTAAAAGAAAATGTGAATTACATGGAATTTTATTACCTTATCAGTGCTTAGATAATGAGTTGTTAATTTGACATTTAAAACAAGAGGCAATGAATAACTAAATACCGAAGTTACTGTGAATTTTGATTCTGCATATGCGCATTTCGACAACTTATGTCTCTTCAGTGAAATGACTTACGTTTTAATTTGGTTACCATGACAACAAATATCACTAAAAATGATAATTTCCAGACTCTTTTGAAAATCGGAAAGCAGGGAATTTTCCGCACGATTATATCAGAAGAAAATATCGTTCTTTGATTTTCAAAACATATCTTCAAAATATGCATGATCAAAAGAAATCGAACTTGCCTTGCACTCGTTTGTCAACATTTCGTGACAGATGCTCACAACCGAAAGTTGCAGATACATTTTTGCCTCATCAACATCTAGTTTACCAGACGTGGATATAGTAAAATTTGGTGATCCGTCTAGTTTACCAGGCGTGGATACATACCTGCCAACTGGGTGACCTGAGAAAGAAAACCATTCATTTCACTACACGAACTTACTTTAAACATCGACTGGTGATAAATACTTGGTTAATTAATAGCAACCAGAAGAAATTCTGTCCATTTGTGATTAATTTTACGTTCCATTGGTATGCATGGTCTCAATAATCATGACCCATTCATATAGTAATTTGCAAATAAATAAATAAAACATACAGTTGACAATTACAAAAAAAACAACAAAAAACAGACCCATCATGTCTCTATTAAACTCTATATAGGAAGTGCTTTTCATAGATTAACAAACCAATATAATAATAAAATTACATATAATAAATCAAATGACAGATATTTGAAATGATCAAGCTTATATACTATAATCCCCCACAACAAAAAGTTAAACTTTGAAAACAAGATATATTTAGGATAAAAGTTTCAAAAGTATCATAGGAATAATCATCTTTTTTAGAGAATATGCTCACCTACATAAGATTGACATTATTTCAATAAACTGCAGTGTTTCGTGAAATTGTGTTTAATAGTTTTTCGGCAGATATCCGCTGACAAAATGTTTCGGTGCAATTTTTCGAGAAATTGTGTTGAAAAATTTCAGTAGTTATTTAATTGTACAAATAGAGGGATATGTGGTTAATATAGATTGGACAAAATAATGACTTTTTAACAAATAGAACAACGCTTAATATTGTTCTTCAACTTCAAGTCACCATGAAGCTTTATTAAGGCTCGTGGTGGCATCAAGACGAACGCGTTGTTCTAGAGCTTCTTCTTAGCATGTATTCGAAGAGACTTTATCCCATTTGCATTTATTTACTATTCCCACATTACCTAAAAAGTTCAAATGTTTTGCTGACAAACTGATACAGTCGGTTTTGTTGTTGTTGTTGTTGTTATTTTTAATATACTTTTGCTGTTTTGGGTTTTCGTTTTGTTTTGTTGTGTTTGCTCGTTTGTTTGTTTGTCTCGATCATGATACTGATATTCAGGTTTTGTTTTGTTATGTTTGCTCGTTTGTTTGTTTGTTTGTCTCGATCATGATACTGATATTCAGTGTTTTGTTTTGTTGTGTTTGCTCGTTTGTTTGTTTGTCTCGATCATGATACTGATATTCAGTGTTTTGTTTTGTTGTGTTTGCTCGTTTGTTTGTTTGTATGTTTGTTTGTCTCGATCATGATACTGATATTCAGTGTTTTGTTTTGTTGTGTTTGTTTGTTTGTTTGTTTGTCTCGATCATGATACTGCTATTCAGTGTTTTGTTTTGTTGTGTTTGTTTGTTTGTTTGTTTGTCTCGATCATGATACTGATATTCAGTGTTTTGTTTTGTTTTGTTGTGTTTGTTTGTTTGTTTGTTTGTTTGTCTCGATCATGATACTGATATTCAGTGTTTTGTATTGTTGTGTTTGTTTGTTTGTTTGTCTCGATCATGATACTGATATTCAGTGTTTTGTTTTTTTCTGTGTTGTTGTTAGTTGCATAATCATATCTTAGGTTTTCCGTCAAATTGATCAGTCCATGAACGCAGTGTGTCGGTATTAACTAGCAAAACCTGTCTAAGAAAGATATCTAGCAATAAATAGAAGGGGAAAAGGAAAATTAATGGTACAAAAACGTAGTAATTCATTGCCATTACCAATTAAGTACTAGCAATAGGAATTAGCAAGAATTTCTGGTTTACATCAGTCTTAATGTTATAACAGTGCAGACAAACTAAAGGTGAAAGAGACGACACGACAGTCAAACAATTAACAAGTAATAACTGTGTTTGGATGCAAACACAAAGTCTCCCAAAACGAACTCCCTTAAATATCAAAAGTGGAGCTGACTTTTAATCCCCTCATTTTTCCATTTCCATGGCAACAGCCGCCATTTTGAATAATTTTGACCCAAAAATAAGTTCCAAACAACTTGCATATTAAATCCAATTTGGAGCACTATTAATGTTCAAGCCTTTTTCCAGTATCCAGTATCCATGGCAACTGCAGCCATTTTGAAAATTTTTAACCAAATAATAAGTTCCAAATAACTTGTTCAATCTTCCCTCAAAATTTCATTAAAATTTAGGTAATTTTCCCGCCTTTTTTCAGTTTCTATGGCAACAGCTGCCATTTTGAATAGCTTTGACTCAATAATATGTTCTACACAACTTGTACAATCTTCCTGTAAAATTTAATCCAATTTTGAGCAATTTTAATTTTCCCGCCTTTTTTCAATTTCCATGGCAACGGCCGCCATTTTGAAAAATTTTGACCAAAAATATGTTCTACACAACTTGTACAATCTTCCTGTAAAATTTCATCCAATTTGGAGCAATTTTAATTTTCCCGCCTTTTTTCAGTTTCCATGGCAACGGCCGCCATTTTGGAAAATTTTGACCCAAAAATATGTTCTACACATCTTGTACAATCTTCCTGTAAAATTTCGTCCAATTTGGAGCACTTTGAATTTTCCCGCCTTTTTTCAGTTTCCATGGCAACAGCGGCCATTTTGAAAATTTCAAGACCGGATTGCACATCTACACATGGTCCTTTATCACTATGTCAAGTTTCATTAAGATCGGTGGTAAGATGGCTGAGAACGAGGGCGGACACACTTGCGGGGGAAGAAAAAGAAAGAAAGAATAATAATAACAAGTGATAACTGTGTTCGCAAGCGAAACACAAAAGTCTCCCAAACGAACTCCCATATCAGACTTCAAGACATTACGTGACTCCTTCAAGAAAAAAAATTTGGGCAGGTTTTCCCCCTATAACCTATGTAATACATATCTCAAAATTCCTCCTTTTTTATCAGAAAACCTGATTTTCCAAAAAAAAATATGTTTCTGGTTTTGCTTCCATGGCAACAAAGTGCTCTTTTGTCCATTACATCCAATTTCAGCCCTTTCCAAAAAAAAATTGGGCAGGGGTTCCCCTTTTAGGCTAGGTAATATATATTTCTCAAAATTCCTTTTTTTTATCAGAAAACTCAATTTTTCAACAAAAAAAAATGCTTCTGGTTTTCTTTCCATGGCAACCAAGTGCTCTTCTGTCCATTGCAACCAATTTCAGACCCTTTCCAAAAAAAATATGGGCAGGGGTTCCCCTTATAACCTATTTAATACATATTTCTCCGAATTCCTTTTTTTTTTTATAAGAAAACTCAATTTTTCAACAAAAAATATGTTTCTGGTTTTGTTTCCATGGCAACAAAGTGCTCTTTTGTCCATTACATCCAATTTCAGACACTTTCCAAAAAAAATTTGGGCAGGGGTTCCCCTTATAACCTATTTAATACATATTTCTCAAAATTCCTTTTTTT
>MJUU01025115.1:84979-107348 GCA_002080025.1 Modiolus philippinarum
CACCCCTATTTGACACCCCCAAAAGTACCCTTAATGGACCCCCTTTGAAAAAAAAATTCTCACTGCACATCTAGATACATGGGGCTAGTATGCTACCAAGTTTGAAAGCTCTAGGTCTTAAGGTCTCTGCGATTTTCAATGGACAAGTTCATTGCGACGAGAATAAAGAAAGATGGAAGAATAATAATAATAACTAGTGTTCCTATGTTTGGATACAAACATAAAAGTCTCCCAAACCTCCCATGGACACAGGAGATGGCTTTTTATTTGAGTTCAGCACAATCTTGACAACCCATCTGTGAAATTTCATCCAATTTGGAGCACTTTTAATTTTCCCGCCTTTTTTCCGTTTCCATGGCAACGGCGGCCATTTTGAATTTTTTTTACCCAAAAATGTGTTCCACTATTTGTATACATCCTTTTTGTGAAGTTTCGTTCAATTTTGAGCACTTTTAATTTTCCCGCCTTTTTTCCGTTTCCATGGCAACGGCGGCCATTTTGAAAATTTCAAGACCCAAGTGCACCCCGCGGGATGGGTATCCATCATCCTGTGAAGTTTCATAAAGATCGGACCAATATTCAACGAGAAAACTTCCGGACAAGTTCAGTGGCGAAGAAGGCGGAAGAAGAATAATAATAATAATAATAATAAGAATAATAATAATAAGAAGAAACGGTAGTAAAACAATAAGTCTCCCCAAACTTTGTTTGGGAGACTTAATAATAAGAAACGCAACAAAAACAATAAGTCTCCCAAATTCGTTTGGGAGACTTAATAAGAAGAAGAAGAAACGGAGCAAAAACTTTAAGTCTCCACAAACTTCGTTTGGGAGACTTAATTAAGATAATCATTAGTCATAAATTTTAATTCATAAGCCTACATGAAATGACAGTTATAATACAGCAACTTTTCTTTATTTCGGCATTGACCCTTCATACTTACGAAGAAAAGAACGATCGTGATCGGTTTCAGTCGGTTTTCAGTGTTCATGCTACGGAAAGATTGATTAAATTACAAAAACAGGAAAACAGCAAACACCTACAATGGCCAGGAACTACAATCACATGCCACAATTTACAAGCAAACTGCACCAGAAAAACAATAATGAAAACAAGAGACAAACATAAATAACGATAGGAACTCGGGATAGCCGGACTTGGTACCGGCACCAGCAAAAGCCAGTGGTAGGGTTAAACCGGTTTATGGGTACCCAAACCTCCGATTAAAAAATGTCTCAAAAATATCGGCTTCAGTTGAAAATTGCAGATATGATGTGAATAATAGAAATCAACCCCAGTCGCTTCAAATTCTTGTTTACAGACAACATTCTTTCATTTTTGCAATACAGCAAAGCAACTCTACTGATTAAAATTGATCATCTCTATCAATTCAAATGTATAATATGAACACAAACGGAAAGCGATCTTTATTTCAATCGAATTTATTCAGTCCTCTCTTGATCACAGTCTTTTTTAAAAATACATTTTATGTATATAATAATCTGGCAAGACTAAACAACTATTGCATAAAATGAACCTGTTATTTATCCTTCAAAACAAATAAAAAAATACATAAAACAAACCACCATACAACGTGTATATATTAAGTTCTGTTACATAAAGTTCAAAAAAGCTATTTGATTTCTTCTGTCCAGTTTCACCTCTTTTTTCTTCACTTCCGGTTGTATACCATCATGAAGATTATCTTTACTATCAGATTCCAACCACTTTGACAATAGATTATTGACATTGTCCAAACCTTTTGTTCCTGTTTTGCTCTTCTCCTCAGGTTTAATAGTATTTTTGTTCACTTTCTGGTTTTTATCAACTGACAATCGTTTAGTGTCATTAATCATATCATTAAAGCGTTTCTTGACCATTTTCTGTGAAAATCTAATATCACGTACCGTAATGTTGGTTTCTCTCTGCCAAATATTGACTTGCTTTTTGAGAGCCTCTTTCTGAAATTTATTCTTGTGTGCCATAGTTGGTCCTGTTTCTGATTTTTTCAGATCGGTAAGCATCATCAAAAAGTCACCATTCATGGTCGACATTTTCTTCCGAGATCCTCTGGAAGTTAGAATTGAATTTTTTGCTGTCAAATCTCCCATTTTTTCTTACATTTAACGTATTCTCTTATTCATATGCTAGACGGCAAATCCAACTCACATAGAATATATTTCTTTCTTTTGATGGAAATACGAAAATTAAAGTCAGTAGTATATTATTTCCAAATACCAAATTTCAGTCGACAAATGAAAGAGACATATAATTATGTTGTTTTCTTATTGAATATAATGGTTACAATAGAGATTGAGATATGAGTTTGTCAAAAACGTAAATAAGGTATTAAAATTATGAATTTAAATTTTACTTCTTGTCAAAAAGGGTAATATCATAATACATGTAATACGTTTTTTCTTCAGTAAAACCAATTAGAGTTTAGATATGGCATATTTCGTTAGGAAACAAAACAACCTGTTTCAATTTGTTTCTTATTTTATATAGGTTATACAGTGATCTTTTGAATAAAGCAAAACACTTTTTAAAGGCTGGAAAGACAGATATGTGTTCAGCCTTTGTTACTTTCATTGCTCTAGAAATTCTATGGCGATCACCATGAAAACACCATTGAAAGATATGACGTGTCGGTGTCCAAAATGAAAACGGACATTTTCAGCTAGATTTCACGTCTTCGCAGATTTGACATAACCGCTCTTGACGAAACCCTTGATTGATTGACTTACTGATATCGCACCGGGTGTCGGCAGCGGAGCAGGGCACGGTTACCCCTTCGGAGAACATGATGTCACTCTCTGTTTTTATATGAGTTCACACTACTAGTGTATTATTTCTGAATTCCGTATTTTTATTTCCGTGCCTTGATATTTCTGTCTCTTGTCTTATTTTGTCTTGGGAAATATTCCCAGTTCATATTGGGCAATTTCCCCATTGCATATGTAGCATGGTAATGGGACAATTCCCCAAATTCATATGTTCCAATGTTGTTGGATAATTTCCCCATTGTATACCATGTATACGTAGCATGGCTGTTGGGAAATTTTCCCATCATATGTAGCATTGTCGTAAGGCAATTTCACCACTTAGCTTTTACAATTATTTATTGTGCTTCTTTGTTCTATACTGTTCATTTTGAGAGACATGCTTCCAACATTCTGTGTAATATCTTTAAGTAATTTGAACATGTATATATGTTTTTGAGTCACAATTTGTAATTTTTACTATTCTAGACTTATTTCGACAGTAACTTGTTGTTTTAACACTCTTGAAAACATATGAAAAGGAAATAATATAGAAATTCCCATTCTCCAATAGAAAGCGTTCTTTGTTTGTCTGTGCTCTCGTAAATTGCCATGTATCTGGACTTCCACATCCCTTGTTCCTTCGGTATTCAATTGCTGTTGTTATAAAAAAAAACAAGATGTGTTTTGTGAAACACTTATGCCCCCGTGTAGCAGTCAAGAAGAAACATTTAGCATGGATAGAAATTAATGTGCTTCTGAGAAATTAATACATGTCTATATTTATGAATTCTGGAATCAATTGAAAAGTTAACTCATGAAAAGCGATGATTGTGTTTAGATGCAAACACAGAAGTGACCCAAAGGACACCCACTGCGATCAGGCATTATCAAAATGTAAAACAACTTTCACACCTCCATCTTCTCATTAACTCATTGTGTTTGTGTCTATCAGTACTATCAGTACTTTGATTATTTGATCATCGCATCAGATCAGTCCTATCAGTATTTTAATCAATCTGATTGCATAATGGATATTTCTATACAATCTTCATAGTAGAAAATAATAAATATTTTAAGTAACATCCCAAATCATTTAGAAATTGAAAAATAATAACAAAACAGTAAACACCATAAGTAATCAAACGTGAAATACAAATCATGTTCTATTACCCTTCAAAATATATGCAAAATGTTAAAAGTTTTAAATAAAGATACTATACTGAATAATATAATCTTTTTCAATACAAATTCTGTAGATTCTCATTGATAATTTGTCGTTTCTATATGTAAAATAACAGAACTGGATATTGCATGAGAAAGTTATAAATTATACTCTATGCAACATCCCCAGCCCTTCATATATTTATATAAATAGCTTCATATATTTATTTTAATGCCTGTCATAAGAAATTTGAATAATAAGAAACAGACTAAACAAAGTTAAAAGGGCGATTTTATAAATACACCTGAAAAGTGGAAACACAGTCTCTTACCATTGAAAGGATATAATAAATGTTGTTTCAAATAAAGATCTATGGGGTATAATATAAAACATCTTTTTTGCAGCAGGTATAAAGAAATATTCTCTCGTAGATGAATTGAACAGTAAAATAAAACAAAATACAATTTCACATTTGTGGTGAAATTCTATCAGATCATCACATTTCAAGGTCAAGGTCACCAGGTCAAATATTCTGTTACCAAATGAGTAGTCTTTCCAACAGGAATGAACATGCAAATTAAGAAAGCCATATCACTTTCCATTCAAAAGATATAACCAATGTTAAAGTTTTTATGCAGTTGTTCAATTGACAAGGTCAAAGTCACAAGGTCAAATATTCGGGTCCCAAAGGAAAGGCCTTGTCACGAGGAATGAATATGCAAAATATGAAAGCCACATCACTTACCATTTAAAAGATATACTCAATGTTAAAGTTTATAATTTTTTTTTTCAAAAAGTCCATCATATGTCAAGGTCAAGGTCACAAGGTAAACAATTTTGGTATTGTTTGAAAGGTCTTGCCACAAGGAATACACATGCAAAATATGAAAGCCCTATCACTTACCATTCAAAAGATAAATCCAATGTTAAAGCTTTTTGTGAACAAACAGACAAACAAACAGACAGACAGACAGACAGACCAAAAACTATATGTCCCCCGAATCTTCGATTCTCGGGGGCATAATAACAGAGGGGCGTACTTTAGCTTACAGTTAAGGAGCTATCTTTCGGATGGATAGGGCTTAGGTCATATACTAACCACGGATCAAATAGAATATTCATGCATCAAAAAGGTGGTCTTGATATGCAACGAATACTCACGTTTCCCCCCGCCTCTATTTTTACGCTTTTTCTGATTTTGTCTTAAGAGAATAAAAATGTCAGTGCCCTGCTTTGACAACGGTTTTGTCTTGTATACATCGTATAAGTGAGTGCAGACTACTGGCGGTAAAACCCTAAATGTAACATGATCTAGATCGCTGCTTTATGAATATTTAAGTTATTTGGAGATATTGCGCTAATTTCTTTGAGATATCCAAAAAAGAGTGGGTGAAATTTAATTTCATGACAAAGCAGATAATGTCGATATCTATATTATTTATTTCTAATTCCGATTCCAGAGTAGCAACCATTCTAAAATAAAGGGGGTATGTCTGAACTCAGATTTGCCAAAAATGTATGCAATATGAAGATAAGCCAATAATTAATTACGAATAAACTCGAGGAAGTGCAAAAGTCAGTATAATTTGAAAGAGGGTAGTTTAACTCGCCCTCTGACCTCTCCGTTAGATGGAGATATCAAATTAATGAAAAAGTGAAATTACAGTCTATTAATTATAAGAATTAAATGCATTAATTTAAAGTTTCATAGTGATTTTGAAAGTATTGACCGGGCGTATATATTCAAGCAAAAATGTGCTAGGGTAAACACTTTCATACCCTAATGAAACTACAAATATCTTAATCAAAAAGACGATTTGCTAAGTAGTTTCATGTAGAAAAAGCAGCATCAGCAGTGTTATTTCCTTAAAATTCTGTAAATTCTAGTTATAGTTGAGAAACAGAAAATATCAAAAAGGCAGACGCTGTGCACAAACGCCACATGGACGGATAGCATGCAAGCTGCTGTTCCACGCTTTCGGTTATTTCATTAAAAGGGTATCATTTTGTTCGACCATGGGGTATACAATTTAAAAATAATCCAAGTTCCAAGTAATTTAAAGAGTAAAACTTGGTTGTTATTTATCTTAATAACTTTATGCCTATGTTACTGTATACATAGTAACTGAATTATGGGAATCTCGACATCTTATGTTTCTACTTTGCAGATATACACCGATCTTTACAAACCGGTCCGTGTGCAATTGTCTTACGCTCTTCTATGGTTGAACATTTAAATAATATATACATTTAGACTTTTTGCGAATTAATCTGACGAGAAAGTCATACTGCAATCATGCAAAACAAATTGTCAAACTGTGTGAAAGGAACCAGACTTAAAATGTGCATGGTAGTATATATTTATTAACATGTCATATTCCAAACAAACCTTCAAAACATGTTGCTCACCTGATACTTTAAATTTGATTTTACAGATTTTTGAGGTTCATCAAGCCTAAATAGCTCATTTGTTAATTTGGTTTGTTAATCCGCCACTCCTTCAAAACTATATGCCATTTTCAAACCAAACATTCAGGATATGTTGTTCACTAGATATTGTAGCGAGCCTTATACTTGAAATTTAATGGGGTTCACTGAATAGGAAAATAGCTCATATGTTAATTATATTCAAAGATGTTCAATTTCTTCAAAACTGTAATTCAGATTCCAACCAAACTTTCAGGATTACTGATCTTGTTGTGCACATTATACTTGAAATTCTATATTACTGATTTTAGAGGTTTTTAGATCATTTTATAATCTGAAAATATTTCATGAATAAACCTTTTGGATACAAATAATTTATCTATCTCAAATGATCAAGGTACGTGTATGTATCTTAAATTTTTGGCTCAGTGTACCGCTAACATATTACTCAGATTTAATATGTTAGAGGTTCACTGAGCCAAAATAGCTTTTCTTTAGTGCAGACGACACAAATATTACATGAAATCCATCATCTTTTTATCAACTTGTTCTCGTCATCTTATAGCTGAAATATTTCTCACTGGAGGTAAAATACTTCAATCATTTTCTTTCATAATTTTAATCTAAAAAAGGAAACAATATAGAAAATATAGAAGTATTCCAATTTCTAAGCTTACAAATGTCATTGTGGTATATCGTTTAAGGTGAGACTGTATCCTCATTATTTCGATTTATTTTCTGTTCAAAGAAGTTATTAATTCCATGGGACAATTTTGCGGTCGGAGACAAAATTTCCTTTTGGGCTGGTCGCATTAGGTGGAAGTAATGCTAAGTACATAGGAGTATCGGCACCTGAAAGAAAATTCGAAAATGTTACGATTTTTTTTACATAATTAAAGCACAAATTGATCTAAAAAAATTAAACCAAAACACTGCATTGCGTTACAACATATTGTTTGCTGCCATTTTTACTTCCTAAAATCGAATATGGAAGATGTCTCACAAAGCTGCAGATCTATATCCTAAAAAGGTATATCAATCACAATTATTGTCGTACCAAGACATGATTTCTTAAATTCTTTGAATACAAGATACTCTTCCCAATATATATATATGTTTCTTGACATGTATTTTCCTAGAAACTCTGGTTTTGTCAATGTAATGCTTCAGGTTTCCGATGAACTTCTTTTTATAAAAAACAAAATACCGAAGACGCAGAAAATTATGTTTCTACATATGGCAATTTCGACAACTTATATCTTTTCAGTGCAGATCAAATCAAAACATTTGTAGTTTTTTCCGTTGCAACCTTTGCGTTTGATTTATGATCACTTATTTCTCATATGATGGACGATGTATACATATCTGGACGATACACTTGTAGTATAGGCCTTTTCAAAAAATCATTTGGTCCGCCCTTTGGTTTTGGCATTTAAATACAAATAAACAGTTCCTGTTATCAACCAAACAGGGCAAGTGTTGTTCATCCTAAACACAGTTCATTAAACTGTTCATATTTAGATTACCATGTCATTGTTTACTGTGACACTGCACTAATTTTGTTAGAATCAAATTGTATTCAGGGTTTAAATTCCGTATTGTTAGCCAACCATACGAGTGATAACCGGAAGCGAAGAGTATTTGTACATCATTTGATGGGAGAGTTCAAATCCAGGAAAAGATAACAACACTTTTCAGAAAGGGCTATACATTTCCAGTTTGTTTCTCTTGGCTTTATGTCAAAACAGACTGTTTGAACTGAATATCTGTTTACTTAACATCTTTGTTTCGTAAACTGCTTTTATTGAGAAATCTCCTTGTAAATTTTCAAATTGCAAGTTTGACAATTTTAATTTTTGGAGATTTGCCTTGGATAATGGCGATAACTGTTTTCCTTTAATATATTATGCCACAGACAAAATATACAATTCATGAAAAATAACAAACTTCTATGCCATAGTTCAAAAATGCATCATAGGAGCTCACCTGACAAAAACAAATACTTAAGTTACTGTGAATTTAGCTTCTACACAAAGCCATTTCGACAACATATATCAAAACGCTTCTTAGCAATGAAGAAATGGTTTCAGTTCATAACCAAACAATATCTGTTTAGCGAGCTCTTTAAATACAAAAATAATATAATAAGTTTCAACAAATTGTATATCACAGTTTTTAGAGACCACCAAATTATGTTTATACCATTTACTGGTACAGATCCTATTTCTATTAAACTATGCCATCTTTGTTGTCGGATGATGACCACATGAGCAGTCTTTGTTCAGCACAGCTCCTTCTTTACATCGTCCCAGTAAAGATTGGTTCAGTTTGCTCAGATAGTGTCATAGGAGATGTTTAAAATGTATTTATAGGGTCGACTACTAAATTATATTCTGCCCTGTTGGCCATCTTTATAGTCAAACCTGTACATAAAGAGCAATCTTTGCACAAGACATTCTATATTTCATTACACCCAAGTTAAGTTCAAACTGTTTTAGTCTTTCAGAGGAGATGATCAAAATATGTTTAATGGGCCATGGGCCTTATGTTAATTTTTTTTTAAGTCCCTCGCTGGTTGGCATGACTTTAATTGGATCAGATCAAGATGAGCAAATCATGCACATGAACTTTCATTCACCAATTCTATAGTTTGATTAAATTTGCTACTACTGCTTCAGAGGGAATGGTAAAAGGGTCCATTATTAAACTATGTACTGTCCTAGCAGCCACGTTTGTTGACCAATCTAAATAAGATATCTTTGCACAATACCTTGCATATATCATTCTACTAATTTGGTTCTAATTGTTTCAGTAATTTCAGGAAAATGAGATGATCAAAATGTGAAAGGCTTCAGTATGACGGGACGCTTTAAAGATATGACAATAGCTCATACTGGCCCTTTTCGTCATGTAAAATAGTAAAAATTTAAAGGGAGTTTATGTCTTTTTTCAAAATGGGTAATTTTATAGCACATGATTTAATAATTTATAAATATTCACCATAATTTAATTAAATATAACCAGATACCCTGTGTTAATTCTACATTTTCATGATTTAAGGCCGAATTCCTAAAAGATCCCCCCTTCTGAATTAACATGGACGATAGGAACATTGTGTATATAAGTTTACTCCATCCGACAAACGCCCTCAAGGTTATATCTTCTATTTACATACAATACATCGAAGTCAGAAAAAAATATTTCGCAGTCATTTTTTGTTAATAAATTTGGTTATCATTTCTGAACCAAATATCTATTTCCCCTTATGTGAACATTAATCCATTATTAAATATTTTTTTATTCCTGTTTATACATCATAATTTTAAGTTATTTTAATTGCTTATTAATTTTTAAAAGTATATGCTAAATGATGTAAAAAAAATAAAGAAGGTGTATTGTTGGCTAACCACTATATAAATCCTTAGGTTTATCAAGATCTACCAAGATCATCACTTAAGATTAAGCCGATACTCAGTACAGATACTATAGTACTGTACCTTCTTGGATTGTTTTATTTCCTTTGAATGATGACATATCCGTTGCAACATATCCGGGACAACACTACAAAAATAAAAAAAAATTATATTGTGAATGTAAACAAAAATGACTTTCTACTGAGTTGTTAACATCAAGTTGTGTGGTACTAATTAATGTTAATTTATGCAATACTGGTTTGTTTATATTAAATTGTTTGATATTAATTTGTCCTTAGCTGATTTTGGCTTTACATTTAGATAAAATTGGGTATTTGTTTTCTATCAGTTTTTTAACATCATATTGGGTATTTGTTTTCTATCAGTTTTTTAACATCTTTGAGTTTATGGTCTTCCAAACGTTTAGATTTTATCTGCACTGATGAGAAATAGGTTGTCGAAATGCACATATGCAGGAATTAAATTTACAGTAACTTCGGTATTTAGTTATTTGTTTATGTTAAGTTATGGGATATTGAATTGTTAATGTTAAGTTATGTGATACTTATTTGTTTACTTTAGGTAGTGAGATACTGATTTGTATACATCAATTTATGTGAAACTGATTTGTTTATGCTTATATATGTGATACTGATTTGTTTATATATATATATATATATGTTACAGTACAAATTGGAATCCAGTAGGATCCGGAATCCTCCTAGTACAAATTGGAAGTCTAATTTCTACTGGGACAAATTAGAATTTCGATTTGTACTGGACTTATTTCAGTATGAATTGGAATTCCAATTTCTACTGGGACAAATTAGAATTCTGATTTGTACTGAATTTAATCCAGTTCAAATTAGAATTCCAATTTCTCCTAAGAGAAATTGAGATATCCTGATTTGTACTAGTAGTATTCTGAATCCGACTTAATTTCTAGTATGATCCAGAATCATACTTGAAATTTTGTTCAGGAGGATTCTGGATATTACTGACATTCAAAAATGAAAAAGTTTTTGAATTTGTTGTAAGAAGTATGTATTTCACAGCATTTTAATTTATAAAAAAAATAAATTCTAAAACAATAGAATGACAAATGAAATAATTATAATATAATTATAGTTTATTGTAATAGATAGTTGAATTCTGAGGCATTTGGTAGAGCAGGGAATTTTCGATTTACAACAGGAGCATCGCATAGTATTGCATTTGCCAGAGTAATTACAAACTGTGGCTGTTGTACTGCCATCTTACAATTTTTTAATACATGACAATGTGTGAACAGGTTCTATATATATTGCATTTATACCGTGAAAACAAAAAATCAACAAGATCAGTATCAGAAAAGTAGTTTTTAAGAATGTCATCTTTAGAAAAATTCAAATATTTATTTTCGTAAAATACCTCCATGTGTTCTTCCATATCTAAAATTAACTTATGAAAACTAGTGATCAAAAGTTTGAACTGTGCTCAAGGTTTAAGAGTTCGAGGAAAAAACATCTATATCTTTTATACAATTAGATAATTAATCACATTCTTATATACCGGGTAATTTATCTTTTAATTAAATGATCACCAAAACAGTGGAAGAGACATATTATTAATAATGTTTTACTTCTCTACCTCCGTTTCTATTGATTTAAGTTAGTAGGATCCAGAATCCTACTAGTATAAATTAGGATATCTCAATTTCTCCTAGAAGAAATTGGAATTCCAATTTATACTAGATTAAATCTAGTACAAATCAGAATCCTAATTTGTCCCAGTAGAAATTGGAATTCCAATTTGTACTGGATCAAAAGCAGTACAAATCAGAATTCTTCTTTGTCCCAGTAGAAACTAGAATTCCAATTTGTACTAGNGAAAAAGTTCAGTTACTTGGTGTTACAATTGGTTTAAATCAAATTTCAATACACATATTTCGTATATCTGTAAAAAGAAACGCTTGTGGAAACATCTTATAAAAAAGATTTGGAAAATTAACAATTCACCATTCTTTCATTATGCCAAATTTCAGTTATTGCTCTTTGACCTGGCATTTTTGTTGAAACGAAAACCCAAAATAGTTGCAGAGAAATTTCAAGAACGTGTGTTCGTTTTGACGATTATGATATTTCTTTTGGAATTTCAAAGAGGTAAGGCCACATTTCCTTCAGCATACTGATTTTAGGAATGCATCAAATCTTTTCCCAGTCTTACTTATGTAATATCGAGCACTTTTGGTCTAGCAAATTAAAATTCCTTGCCAGAACCAACTGCTTACCATTGAACCAGGTTCTGCATAGAATGAATTTAAATGATACTGATTTTGTGTTCGACGGGTTCAGTGGAAAGTACAGAGCACTTTCTGTTAAACTGTCCCTTCTACAAGGGAATCCGCGAGGCTGCTTTCAAGAAGGCCGACGAGTGCTTACGACTCTCGGAACTTGATATATCTATGTCAGAGCTGTCGCCTATCATATGTATGCAACTTTTAATTGGTGATATAGGTTTTAATGTGTGTGAGAAACTGGGAATTTCTTTTAATGAAATTGGAACAGCTCTTATATCGAAAATGTTTGCAAGTAGGTTAGAGTATCTAAAGTCTGTAAATGTCAATCTTATGTTTTAATATTATTATTGTGTTTTAGTAATTCACCTGTTTACCGTAATTTTTTTTTATGAATGGATAGTATATGACTTTCTTTTACCTGAGGAGATCAGATTTACAGTGTTTTATATATTCTCAGAGACATTTTTGTGTATGTACATATCTTTATTGTAAAATCATTCTATGTATTATGTTATACTTTTAGACGCAGTCGCTAGTACCCTGCTAGTGATTGCCCCCGTTGTAAAGGGGTAGTCTTCTAAATAATATATATATATATAAGGTCATCATCTAGATTCAGAACAATATTCACAGCATTTAATCGCCAGTATTTCACCAAGGAATGTAAATATTTAGTGAATATATGGGGAAAACAACCCATAAGATAATACTGAAAAACAGTAAAAATGTCCGCAACAGTTAAAACCAAAACAGGTCTGTTGATCGGCACAAATATGCGTAAGAAAATACCCGGATTTTAAATCAGATTTAAATAAGTAACAGTCTGAGTAATTTTTTGCTTAGCAACTCGAGTCTTCAAATTAGATTTTTTTCTCTTCAACATGAACAATTCTGATAAATCTTATATTAGATCAACCGTTTTTTACTCGAACTCTTAAAAGTTACACCAAAAGATTGAATAGGCACTTTATAAACACAGCATTTACCTAACAATATTCTGAAATTGCTTCGTTCATAAACACTCTATTTTCAAGCCAGATTTATTATTTCTAAGCTGCATCCGATGAGGTGTAAGTGTATTCACAAATGGAATTGCATAATTTTGAATTTTCTAGCTTCAATGTGTTTCCAAAAATCTATATGTCTAGACTAGATTTAACGCCCGATCTATTATTATCTATATATGTACTTTAGATTCAACAACATGGCTACCATATTAATGTGATTTTTCAGATGAGTAGAGCAGAGCTAAGAAAAAGTTTCGAGATGTTAAGTCATATGTTCATCATAACAATTTGTGCTCTAAGTCTCCTTCTACGAGGGGGGGGATTTCACATGAGTACAGACAAAAACCATAGAACTTCATTAATTTCAAGGCTGGCTCTGCATAGATATGCAATTTTTTTTATTCAGTTTTGAAAAAAAAATTAAAGAATGTTTTGATTTGCTCACGATTTGCTGTGCATTTTTTTCTCAATGTTTTCAATATCCCCAAAATAAACAAGAAAAGGTAAACAGCTCGAGACCCCCTGTCATACAAGTAAATTACGCATTTAAAATATAAACTTTATAATTAAATCTTAGTTTTGTTACATAAATACTTACCATCACAAAATTATTTAACAGGTACTAGCAGCTTCAATGAACCGGAAACCAGGCATGAAAATACCTTCAGCCTGTCCAATATGACACACCTGTGCCAAACCCTCATTTTTGTTCAATCAGGATTAGTGCCCGAAAGGGGATGAAGTGGAGAGGAGGGAACTCACATTTGTGATGGTAAGTATTTAAATGACAAAGCTTAAATTTAATTCTAATTTAAATGAAAGAATAAGACGAAGCGCTGAATTTTCCCTATAGACTAATTGGAATCTACAGGAGGAAAAACAACTTTTTGAGCTGACACTAGAGGTCCCAAGGCATAGCAGTTACCAGAATGCTGTTGCAAAGATCAAAAGGTATCGATAGAAGAAAGTATTTTCAGACCTCCAGAACCCTGCTGACAAGACCTCTGATTATGATGCATAATTGAAAATACTACAGGAAAAAACAATTGCTCGAACTTCATGAGCTTTACTAATCCTTTGGAAGGAATATCCCAGCTGATATGTAAGCATGTATGAAAATATTTCATATCCAATTAGAAATGGATTTAGACGAGATGTGTTTTTGTCCTTTTTAATGGGAAAAAAACAAACAATTGGAGTCTTTTGACCTGAGATTAGAGGACCGTAGTACATAGGCCTCTAAAACACGGAAAGGACAAAGACTTTTAGAGTACTAACTTGGACGAGCGGGTACTATCATTAATCCAGAACCCTTCTCAGACAACTGATTTTTAGCCAAAAAAGCCAGGTCTGTTAAAAGCGTGACAGAAGATTTATCTGCTGAAAAACGCAAACAGGCGTCAGAGATGGAAAGAGCATGGAGATCACTCCTTCTGTGGCCTGTAGCTTAGGCAAGAGGGAAACAGCACTTATATGACAAAAGCTTAATAGAAATGCTGTCAAGGGGTGAAACCTGTAAAGATCTCAAAACTAAATCTAAATCCAAAGCAGGTACCAGGCGTCTCTGTCAAGGACGTTTAATAGAAAAACAATTCAAAAACACAGACAGAAACTCATCTTGTCCAAAATCTGAACCCCCTGAACAATAAAAACTCCAAACAATAGCTGACATATAACCCTTAATAGTAGAGGGAAAAATCATTCTCTTCAAACAGGAAGACAAACAAATCTGCTAACTGTTGAACAGAGATACTGAGGGGATCAGTCTGTTTTGGCACACACCAAGAAAGGAGGATTGACCACTTGGAGTCATAAACAAGTCTAGTAGACTGTCTGACTGACCTGGAGGTGCGATTGGTTGCTTGTTCAGAAAAAAACCCTTCTTTCTGATTGATCTTCTGATAGTAACCAAGTGTGAAGATGAAGGTTCTCGAGATTCTGATGTACTTTTCTCCCCTTGAATTGAGAAAGCAGGTTTTTTTCTTAAAGAAAGTAGAAGAGGTTTGCATAAGATAGTTGAAGAAGCTCTAGAAGTTAAGACTGTCTTAGGCAGGTCGGAGCTTTAAGAATGGTCCTGCAAACATCTTCACGAATCTTGGCAAGAATCTGGGTGATGAGACGGAACGGCGGAAAGATGAAATTGAACATTCCCTTCCATGATATGGTCAATGCATTTCCCGCCTAAGCCTTCTGATTCAGAGCTGGAGACACATAAGTCTCCGATTTGTGGTTCAGACTGGTTTCAAATATGTCTATCCCATTCACTGAAGGATTCAATTTCCATTCGGTGTTCACTGGGATACGGTTTCGGGAGAGGGCATCTGCCAGAATTTACTGTTCTCCTGGAATATTTACATGTTACTGATTATTCGTTCAGATTTATCCATTTTAAACATTTTTTGAAATTATGGATTTCCTATGTTTGGGTTCTAGTGCTGCTGACCATGCAGTTCATTAAAACTATTGCAGTTGGAGTTAACATATGTGTTATGGTCTAATATTCATTTACCCCTTATCCTTTCGTAATATATTTTATGCATGCATATATATAGATATACCGGTATGTAAATTGACTAGCTTCGCAGTTCTACCTGGAAAGGGAAAGGCAAATTGAATTCGAAGTTTACATACTAAACTGTGTTTATTTTTGTACACTGAAACAACTGTTTGCAGTCTATTGCAATTAAGCGGAATCTCTTTCACCAGGCAATAAAGAGAAAAGGATCGAGTTTCCCATTGATTCTGTAGATAAGATACAACTGTCGTGTTGTCCGACGCTATCAAGAGTCTGTCACACTCAATGCATTCCTGAAAATGTCCCAGGGCAACAAGAACTGCTGTCATCTCCAGAACATTGATATGCAGATCGAGATGTGAGGAGTCCCACTGACCCTCAACTGTCTTTCCCTCTAGAAATCCCCTTACCTGTCAGAGAAGCATTTGTGAAAAGAGTAGGAGAAGGAGCAGGTAGTTTCTTGGACAGAAAGAGAACTGTTCTTCAGAAGAGATACGTATAGGTAGGAATGAATCAGAATGGACTTGCTGTGAAGATGCGAAACCACTGCCTAAAAGACCCGAATAAAGGGAATATGGAAAGGTAAAAACCATAGCCCGGAAGGCATAAATCTTCTCTTTCAAAACAGACCTCAGAAACTTGCTGAACGAAGGTGCAATGGGGATGTGAAAATATAGAATCTATCCTTTCATGACGTTGATTGTCGTATTGCTACTGTCAAAAGGGTTAGACTTTAAAAGTTCGAGCTATAGCGAGAACTTTTATTCTTAACCCTTAAGACAGTAGAACTATTTGTCTATCCCTGGACAAATAGACTTTCTGATGGATCTGTTGGTCTTCATCTTGAAATGGGGAACAATACATCGTATATCTGTTCAATACGGATGGGTAGAACACATGACTCATTTTTCCATTCTTTTTAGAAATGAGAAACAGGCGAGAATAAAACCTCGGAAAAAAGTTTCACTGTCTCTATGGCACCTTTTTGAAGTAGAGTTTGTATTTCCTCTTTCAAGAGAAGATTTCTGCCCGGATCTTTGGTAACTGAAAGATTGAGCGGATATACAGACAGGGGAAGAAATTTTTGAAAGTAAAGTTCTTAAACCCTGTGAAAGACCAAAAGGACTCAATTGTCTGTTGTGATCAACTTCCATTGATCTAGAAAATGGGCCAATCTGGCTCCCAAATGAATATTAGGAATAGGTGCTGGAAACTCCTCCTCTAACTCTAAGGGAAGCGTGACTAAAAGAGGGACAAGATCATCGTTTATTAGACTTCTCCAGAGCGGCTCTTTTACATGAAGAAGCTGTAGGTCTAGGACCACCAGCACCACCAGAACGCCCTTTATAGGCAAAAGAACTAGAACCCTTCTTAGAACCAGAAGGCTGAAAAACGGGAAAAGTGGTGACACTGCGCTGTCCAACTGAGAAACATGAACATTGACCTTAACATTCTTGGAACCTTTACTTATTTCATCCTGAAGTTTGTTGATAGGAAGACCAAAAAGCTTATATTTCACAAAAGGAGAAAACGAGAGAGACTCCTTTAGAGGTTCATACAAAGCAGTTTAGTCTTAACATCTCCTGTCGTTTAGACATGTAGAAGTTAGCTGAAGTACCCATCAACGGAAGCTGGGCTGAGCCGAGACTTTTGTCAACCTACAGAAGAAAAGTCTTGAGTTCATCAAACTCATCACCCTTGTTCTTAAGAAGAGAACCAGTAGTAGCTAAAATATGCTGTGCTGTACCTAGAATGCTGGACAAAAGTCTAAGATTACTTTCAGACTTAGACCAAAAGGGCTGACTAAGATTGAGTCCTTAAACAGGTTAAGGACCCAACAGCGAAGAATAGGTTCTGTCACAAAAAAGGATAATAATTGCTAAGAGAAGAATCATGTATGTCATAATCCTTGATTCTAACCTTGGAAACTGGAAAAGTAGAAGGTCCAAAGCCATTGAGCTTGCTACCTGAAGAACTCTTGCTAGAGTGAAATTCTTCAATACTCTCATTGGCACGCCATTAAACGGGTTTATCCCACCATTTCTTTTGAAATGCTTTTACCAAGTCAGGACAATTACGGTCTACGACTTTGCCGGTGGTTTCTACCTGATTTGCCTTTTTATCTCATTGACTTCGGCTTTCGACTACTCTGTTCGGTTATTTTGTCATTACCCCCATAAACAAAAACAAGGGCTGACCTAGTGTGACCAGATTCAGGATTTGTGCCCTTTTGGTCTATCCTTTCCCAAGCCTGAACAAGACATAAAGTAAGAAGGAGCCAAAACCCGACGAGGAGGAGGAGAAGGAGACAGGGATAACAGAGAGTTTCAGTGTGATAGCATAAACTCTTGAGTTCAACTATTCCCTGTCAGTCAGGAGAGGAGAAAACCCATTCTCTCCTCCTCCATACCCGCCTACAGCAGGAGGAGCAACAGAAGAATTCAATGCATTGCCTTTAGAATGTACTGGTGAACCTTCACCCTCCTCATCATCCTCCGAAAAAAACTTACTCCTGGCTTCTGTGAGCCAAAGAAAAAACATCACTCTCATCACTAGGGGTAGAAATAGGGGGAACATTTACCCACGAACCCCTAACTACCTGCCTCTCTTCAACCAATCTGAAACGGTCAGTAACTTTCTTGAACTCTGTCTTGACCGTGGCCTAGAAGAAGACATAGAAGTGGTCAGCTTCTTGGCGGACTCGGTCAAGGAAGTGTCCAAATGAGTAGGCTGGTTAGATTAAGGAGCTGTATCAGGCCAGTAGGGAGGCATAGCATAAGACGGAAAAGGATAAGGTGAGGGTCACCTAGACCTAACAAAGGACGAACCCCTGACTCTGTGCAAATGAACACTACAGTTGTATCAACGGGACTACCAAAGTATAAGTGGTTCTAGAATTAGAACTAACTGCATCCACAGGCCTACCTAAAGTATGAAAGTTTCTAGAAAGAGACCCGAACTGTGAAGTATTGTGATTCAAAGCTAATGGAGGATAAAGGCCAGTAACAACGGGAGGCAATTGGAATACTCCCTCATACCCTATACAGACCCGTGAAATGCAGACTTTAGAGAAGGAGTACCCTGTCCTGTCCCACTTCAAAGTATATCTACACTTGATGTATACGGTAGTTGGCTTAACAACTCACCGTCTTGCAAGATAGTTTAATTTTGGATGTCGCCAGAAATGGAAAAAAATGCAATGCTTTTGTGACGTTAGTTTTTACCTTATTTTTTTCAAAAAGTAATTTAATTCTTGCACAACTATGTACTGCCAGCCTTAGAATCTCAGTAATTTGACTTAGCTTTGATCTGCTCGTGTGTAAAATCACATCAACAGTGTAGCCATCTCGTTGCATTTGTTAAGATGAACTTTGGTTGCCTGTTCAGTCTGCAATATTATATGCAAACATGAAGACCTCGAATACATAGACAATACTCCATCTTGCTTAAGCTGTTTTGGAATAAATGATCAAGATCTTGGAAACAGCTGTGATGAACATAGTGTATTACATTGTTTTACATCTGATAATTCTGATCAAGTCCATACGACACAAACGTTGAACATTAATTCCAATGCTGCAATTTCAAATGAACACTATACCGATATTGTAAATAACGGAGCCCCTGATCACAATACAACTTATAGAATAGCTAGGCCCTGAACAAAATTGTTTTTCCCAACCATTCAACTGACAATCTTCCACCAAGTATCAATTCTAGAATTTCCTGCAATATAAGCGAATGTACCATTCCCTCAAAAAAAGAGAAGCAGAATCAGTGAATAAGGGAGTTCCTGTTCACAAAAATGTATTGTTATAATATCAAAATGCAAGAGCTGAAACAAAAAGAAATCATTTTGAAAAGCAAAGAAGGTGATCTGGAAAAGACATTCCAAGATAATCAAGTGAGATATAATTACACTTGAAACTTACATTAAAAATTAGAATTAAAAAAGTAGAAATGAAAAACACAATTAGAACGCTAAAAAGAAGATTAGTTTTACTTGAAGATCAATCAATAGAAATATACTTAACGAATTGCCTAGTTGTCAAAAAAGAAATAAATAACAACTATATTTGCAATTGCAAGCAATAGCTGATGTCGCCCCTTGTAACCAATTCCATGCTTCCATCTTGTTCACAGCGTCAAAATCTACCTAGAAATCAATTTTCGTTGAAATCGGACAAAGTTGAAATTTTGACGTATTTTGGCGACCATCTTGGAAATGGCGGCCACTTCGAATTTTTTTTTTGTGTGATGCCCATCTCCTTTTGGTGATCCAACTTATTGTCAAATATGAATGAATTATGTCAAGGCACGTTTGAAATTTTGTAATTCTTATTTCAATCAGACAAATTCAAAACTTGACGTAACTTGACAGCCATTTTGAAATTTTTTTTGGTGGAGACACAATTTCATAAGGTGATCAAACTTTGTACCAAATATGAATGAATTCTGTCCAGGCATCTCTGAGAACGAAGCCGGACAAAAATCATTGGAAGAAAGAAAGAAACAATAAGTCTCCCAACTTCGTTTGGGAGACTTAATAATAACAAGTGATAACTGTGTTCGCAAGCGAAACACAAATGTCTCCCAAACGAACTCCCATATCAGATTTCAAGGCATTACCAGACTCCCTCAAGAAAAAAATTTGGGCAGGGGTTCCCCTTATAACATATGTACTACATATTTCTCAAAATTCCTATTTTTTATCAGAAAACTCAATTTTTCTACAAAAAAAAATATGTTTATGGTTTTGTTTCCATGACTAACAAGTGCTCTTTTGTCCATTACATCCAATTTCAGACCCTTTCCCAAAAAATTGAGCAGGAGTTCCCCTTATAAGCTATGTAATACATATTTCTCAAAATTCCTTCTTTTTTATCATAAAACCTGATTTCACACAAAAATAAGTTTCTGGTTATGTTTCCATGGCAACCAAATGCTCTTTTGTCCATTACACCCTATTTCAGACCTCTTTCCAAAGAAAATTTGGGCAGGGGTTCCCCTTATAACCTATGTAATTCTTATTTCTCAAAATTCCCTTTTTTATCAGAAAACTCAATTTTCAACCAAAAAAATACGTTTCTGTTTTTGTTTTTATGGCAAAAAAGAGCTCTTTTGTCTATAACACCCAATTTTAGACCCTTTCCAAAAAGTTTGGGCAGGGGTTCCCCTTACAAGCTATGTAATACAAATTTCTCAAAATTCCCTTCTTTTTATCATAAAACATGATTTTTCACAAAAATAAGTCTCTGGTTTTGTTTCCATGGCAACAAAATGCTCTTTTGTCCATTACACCCAATTTCAGACCTCTTTCCAAAGAAAATTTGGGCAGGGGTTCCCCTTATAACCTATGTAATACATATTTCTCAAAATTCCTTTTTTATCAGAAAACTCAATTTTCAACAAAAAAAATACGTTTCTGTTTTTGTTTCTAAGGCAAACAAGTGCTCTTTTGTCCATTACACCCAATTTCAGAAACTTTCCCCAAAAAAATTTGGGCAGGGGTTCCCCTTATAAGCTATGTAATACATATTTCTCAAAATTCTTTCTTTTTATCAGAAAGCATGATTTTTCACAAAAATAAGTCTCCTGTGTTGTTTCCATGGCAACCAAATGCTCTTTTGTCCATTACACCCAATTTCAGCCCTCTTTCCAAAGGACAGGGATTCCCCTTATAACATATGTGATATGTATTGCTGTAATCAAAATATAATCATTAGCATAAACTACTGTTTCTCAAAATTTCCATTTTTTGTTTGGTTTCAATGACAACCGAAATGATTTTGAAAGTTCCAATGCTTTAGAATCCTTTCTTACATTACAAGCACCTTTCCTATGGAGTTTCATGAAGCTAGTATTAAAAGTTTTTGAGATGCAGTTAGAAATAGGGTGAAGAATATCCAAAATTTCATTTTCCCATAGGGTTAACATTGCAGACCCCACCCCTTTTTGAGCCCCCCAAATGTACCCTTAATAAACCCCCTTTACAAAATTTTTGTTTTAGGCACAACTAGATATATGGGGCCATCATCCTACAAATCTTTTAATTTCTAAGTCAAATAGTCACTGAGATCTGGTTCGGACAAGTTCATCCGGACGAGAATAAAGAAAGAAAGCGGAATAATAACTAGATTTGCAATTGCAAGCAATAGCTGATGTCGCTCCTGGGAGCCAATTCGATGATTCAATCTTGTTCGCAGCATCAAAATCTACCTAGAAATCAATTTTCGTTGAAATCGGACAAAGTTGAAATTTTGACGTATTTCGGCAGCCATCTTGGAAATGTCGGCAATTTTTATTTTTTTTTGGTTGTTGCATGCTTATCTTCTTATGGTGATTCAACTTTTTGCAAAATATGAAAGAATTCTTTGAAGGCATCTTGGAGATTTTATGATTTTCATGGAAATTTGACAAATTCAAAACATTGACGTAACTTGGCAGCCATCTTGAAAGTGGCAGCCATTTTGAATTTTTTTTTGGTGGAGGCACAACTTCATAAGGTGATCCAACTTTGTACCAAATATGAATGAATTCTGTCCAGGCATCTCTGAGAACGAAGCCGGACAAAAAGAAGAAAGAAAGCGTAATAATAATAAAAATTTATAACTGTATCAAAATGCTGATACAAAAGTCTCCCAAACGAACTCCCAAATCAGAAATCCAGGCTAAAAATCACTTCCACACATCATAGCCAACCTGTTTGTTGAGTTTCATGCAATTCTGAACACTTTCAATTTTCCCACCTTTTTGTTTCCATGACAACCGGTTCCATTTTGAAGTCTTGGAGACCGGAACC
>MJUU01025115.1:123833-137943 GCA_002080025.1 Modiolus philippinarum
GAATAATCCAAGGACAATGGCAACATCGGAAACAAAAAAAGGAACAGGGACACAACATGAGTGCGGCACAGAAAAGAAAAATGAAGACACACACACACACAAAGATGAACAACACGGACCCAATAAAAAACCGTGGGTGAGATCAGGTGCACCGGTAGAGTAAGCGTCTCCTGCTTCTTATAAGACACCCGCCGTGTTGACCATGTCAAATCCGGTAGTAAATTCAAATCCGGTAGAGGAAACAACAATTAAGCTTTAAAGGGAAATATCTGTTGTCAACAGATATCCCATAGCGGTCCTCAAGATGGTGATGTCGACCGTAAAACTTCTGGAGGGATGACTTCAAGTTTTGGGTAACATACCCTTGTTGAAGTAGCCTATTTGTGAGCAACCGGGCTCTATCAATGGAGTCACTGTATCGAACACAAGCTCTTGAATAGCGAATGAGCTGGGAGATGTAAACTTTATATGCCGGCGCTGTTGGGATGTTGCTACAAAGAAAAGAGAAGTTTACTATTAGAAAGGTGAAGTCATCGCGTTTGTCGTACAGCTTAGTTTGAAGTCTATCTCTGTTGTCAATTTCGAGAGATGAAGGTGCCAAGGAACGAGGCTGTGGTATCCTTAATTTCGAGCTCTTTTGGATAGATCAGATGAAGAAAATCACCAAAGCGAGGGTTGTTTAGTGACAAAATATCATCAATGTAACGGAAGCTAAAATTCATGGGGGGGGGGGTTGCTACGTCACACGCACGGATACTGTAACATTATAAAGGCTCGCTTCGCGAATGTTTGTCTACTTTTATGATGGAATAAAACCAATGGTAAGCAAACTGAATGAATCCTACGAAGGGCCGGCACCTCATTGAACATTTTTAGCACAAATACTCCACGTAAAAACCTACCAGTTATGTAAACACTTCTGTACAGTAGAAAAATCGGAGCATGGATATAGGTGGCATCGCACCAACCATGCTTGATTTCTACTAACCAATATGCAATATGTTTGAGTTTTTTATTGTAAATACTCTGAAATTATATAATAACTTCCCTGGTAAACATTTATATATCTACAGAAGGTTCTTTTGTTGATATCGCATAGAAACTGACGCACGGATACTGTTAACGTTAACATAGAAATAGGTATGGACACCGTTGACATCGTTGTCTTATAGGAAGGGAGAGGTGCTTGCGATTACCGTTGCATCTAATATCACGGGGTTTACTACGTCATATGTACGGATACTGTAACATTATAAAGGCTCGCTTCGCGTATGTTTGTCTACGTTTATGATGAAATAAAACCAATGGTAAGCAAACTGAATGAATCCACCAAAGGACCGGCACCTCATTGAACATTTTTAGCACAAATACTCCACGTAAAAACCTACCAGTTATGTAAACACTTCTGTACAGTTGAAAATCGGGGCACGGATATAGGTGGCATCGCACCAATCATGCTTGATTTCTACTAACCAATATGCAATATCGGTTNAAAACTGACGCACGGATACTGTTAACATAGAAATAGGTACGGATACTGTTGACACGTATAAAAGCTACACATTTATTTGATAGAACGTTGTTGATATTGATGGCGACAGGCTAGTGATTCGTGGCTGTATTCTCGAATGATATCATTTTCTTCGAAACAAATCCTATATAAACTTGATAACTGGACGTTGAGCGAAAAAATCATATACAGTATGTCCCTACATCCTTGCCAATGAGATAAATTGTATTAGCCACTCATTTTTTCAAACTTGTCTGTAATCTTTTCTGTCTGATGGATGATCAGTTAAATTAGTTATATCACACGTTTGTTACAACAACGATTTCACGTCTTGTCCACACCGTACAATCTGGTACCCCTCAAGGGAGGGATGTGTCTTACGCGGGGCTGTTTGAATAACACGCACCGAATATGTTTCTTTTCTGAATTCATATGAAATCAAGAGCACAATTATATACAATTTTGATTGAGAAAGAAACAACATAGAGCTAACCACCGGCGGATTCAGCCTCCGAAAAGGGGTGGAGTGGAGTTCAAGGGAAAAGAGGCGGTTCCAGTCGATTTTTATTTGCTATTTTTGCATTTTGTCCCCCTTAATTCTGCACTATATTTGTATTTTTCCAGGAAAAGGGAGATTCCAACCCATGGCCCCCATTTTTCGAACTCCAGTGATATCAGAGACATATAGATGTATCTATATGTCTCTCGTGATGAATAAAATGTGATCTTTCAAATCATTTTGTATCCAGTCATAATAGGGAATAGTTTCTGTCGTCTTGCGTCCTTGGCCTCGTTTGTCCATCTACAACGGTCAAGTTTCATAGCGATTAAACAGAACTCAGGTGTACGAAATGGTCCTAGTTAAGCTTATCATATTGTCCAGCAAATACAAATTGATCAGAATTTGATGTTCAGACCCGTACAATTCTAATCATTTTGTATTGGCTAATAGAATACAGAGAACATTGTATTTGTTGCGCAGGCGACACATGTGCTAAAAAAATCACAAATTATTGCAATTCTTAAAGCGATCATTTTATGGTTCAAACCCCATTTCACAGTAGACCTTTTCAAACAATGCTTTCTATTTCTGCTTTTTGCCGACCGTTTCTACTTCGAAGTTTTTTGTTTTATATATAAATATAAATAATATAGTCGGATCGGCACAGTCAATGACCAACCCCAACACGGCAGTTAGTTCGTTTAATCTAAACCGAGGAGACCGAAGTGGTTGAAATTGGATTTTTAGTCACTTTTTGGTATTCAGTTCTTTAGTCATAGAAAATCGTTTATGCCATAAGATTTTTATAAAATTATCTGTAACTTTTCATGACCACGACACATATTCATCGCTATTTGGATAAAAGATACATACTCTTTTTTCCTTACTGATAATAACTATTCAATTTGACCATAGCATAGCCTACGCGTTTCAACTTCTACTTGTTGTTTCACAGATGAGCTTACACAAATTATACCGACTTTTTAGAAATAGTTATCCCCGTCACCACCTTATTAATCAAGGCTTCAAAAAAGTCCGTCTCATACGATCATGAAAAAGTTCTTCAATAGATATCAGTCCCTTGTAAAAAAATAAGTTTTGGTCCGCACTCTGATTCAAGATTCCTTTTTTCACATAGATGACCTTTCAATAGCAATTACTGTTGAGTTCCTACTGGACACTACCGCAATAGAAGGGAATGTTTGGCGCGTCATAGATCTGGTTTAACCCATCGTTTCTTTTGAATAAAAAAATACCGAGGTTACTGTGAATTTAGGTTCTACATATGCGGATTTCGACAACTTATGCATCATCAGTGCAGATCAAATCAAAATATTTGGAAATCCATGAACCGAATTATGTGTAAAAGCTGATAGAGATCAAATTACCAATTGGATCTAAATATGAAAGCCAAAATCAGCAAAGGACAGGGCTATGCAAGAAAGAGATGCTCCTTAGGTTTAACAAAATTAATGACTGTATCAAGTCAGGGCCATTGCGGTTAACATTTTTTGTCGGTACTTTTGTTGTCTGTGTTGACTTTATGTCTTTATGGTTTGCCTTTGTCGATGGTGTTTGTAATGTGGGTTTGAAGTTATGATATCTGTTTACAAAGAGATAAATAGCTATTTTTTTCAAACTTTTGCTTTGGCTTTGTTTCAGGATGAGAGAACTAACATGTACAATTGATTTTAATCCACGTTATCTTAGTGTTAGAGAATGACATTTGCCAATCGGCCAGTCAACAGATCTTCCATAACCTTATATTAAATTCTCAATAGCAAGTGATATCGAGTTGCTGCCTGACATACAGCAATGGATGGAGATGTTTGGCGCGCCATAAAACTGGTTTAACCCACCATTTCTATTGAAACACCTGTACCAAGTCAGGACAATTGCAGTCGACCTTTTCCAGTGGTTTCCACCTGATTTGTCGTTTTGTCTCATGGAATTCGGCTTTTGACAACTCTGTTTGGTAATTTTATTATTACCTCCATTCTCTAATGCCATAAATCGACGCCACTTTTTCTATATTTCTTCCAATGACTTAAAAATTCGGACGGACCGTAAGAAAGGCATGTCGGACATTTCCTCTCGTAATTTCTTCCCTAAGTGAACAACTTTTATGCATTTCACCATTGTACCAAAATCGTTCTGAAAAGGTCTTTTGGATTTTTTTATAGCATGAATACTTTCATTACTTGTATTGTTGATATACAAGCAACACAGCTTACGCAAATAGTAACAGACTTACTTTCAAATGATTATCAACAAAATTTGAGCTTCTTTTAAAAATGACCCGACAACGGCAGCGGTATAAACAATTACATGGCCGATCCAACCGTATAACCTGATTTCCTTTCCACGGTTCAAGAAAAAGAAATTAAATTTTTCGCCCTTGTTGATTAGATAATACTCTAGGGCGAGTAAATCTATCAAACATAAGCTTGTCGGAATTCATAAACGATAAATTGAGTCCAAAACAGAAATCTTCTAAAGACAATAGCAAGTTTCGAAACACTAAGAAACGGAGACATCACATGAGTGAGACAAAAAGGTAAAATATAGAGCTACGCATACAGATGAACACCAACCAAATTTAAAACCATGGGTGATATTTGATGCAACGGTAATCGCAAGCACCTCTCCCTTCCTATAAGACAACGATGTCAACAGTGTACGTACCTATTTATATGTTAACAGTATCCGTGCGTCAGTTTTTATGCGATATCAACAAAAGAACCTTCTGCAGATATATTTTAATGTTTACCAGGGAAGTTATAATATAATTTCAGAGTATTTACAATTAAAACTAAACATATTGCATATTGGTTAGTAGAAATCAAGCATGATTGGTGCGATGCCACCTATATCCGTGCCCCGATTTTCAACTGTACAGAAGTGTTTACATAACTGGTAGGTTTTTTCGTGGAGTATTTGTGCTAAAAATATTCAATGAGGTGCCGGCCCTTCGGTGGATTCATTCAGTTTGCTTACCATTGGTTTTATTTCATCATAAAAGTAGTCAAACATACTCGAAGCGGGCCTTTATAATGTTACAGTATCCGTGCGTGACGTAGCAAACCCCCGTGAAATTGAAGGATTGAGCCAGTTTTTTATCTTCATTTGGAGTAGCCCTTCGATGAATTCAGCCTCATAAGAGTGAAGAAACAGATCGGCTAGGAGAGGCGCATAGTTTGTGCCTATAGGAATTCCGATAGTCTGTTGAAAAACAAGTCCTCCAAACTGGACAAATATATTGTCGATCATAAACTCTAACATTTTAATCACTTCTTCCTCTGCATATTTTTTTCTCTCAGATTCGGAGTCATTTTTCACAAAGTAGGCTTGTTCTCTACCTACAACAATGTACCTTTATCTTCGCTCACCTTCTTACGTGAGAAACATCTATGAATTAAACCTTTCAGGCGAGATTTTAGTTGTTCATGAGGTAAAGTAGTGTAAAGTGTGGAGAAGTCGAAAGTTTTAATGCTGTTACAGTGTGATAATGATCTAGAATTTAAGATGTCAAGTAGATCTTTGGAGTTTTTCAAAATCCACATTTCATTTACACCGCTTCTTGAAAAGCAGGTATCAGAGTATTTTTGAAGGCCCTCTTTAACAGCTGTCAAGATGGAGGTTAGCAATTTAGATATAGGTTTTGTAGAGCATTTGGCAGATCCAACGATGTATCGTTCTTTGTATGGGCATTTATGTAAATTAAGTACCCAGTACAAAGAGGGGAGATCTGTGTCTTCATCCTTGGTGTAAATCCCGAAGGAAAGCGAAACAGATGTATGGTTCTGTAATATCTCCTCCTTTGACAGAGTAGTAGCTGCGTAAGTTGGATTGCCGTTCGAATTATCAATGCCTAGTTCTTTCTTTAAACAATTCATATAATGATTTTTGCAAATAAAAATGATATTATTTGGGCCTTATCGGCAGGAACGACGACATATTTGTCCTGAATGGAGGACAAGTAACTGGCCACATCAGCATTTTTGAAAATTGATGATGCTTTAGTTCTCATTGACCCTCGTAGCTGATTGATGCGTTTAAGAATCATTGACCTCACATCCTTAATCCACTCCGAAAGGGAATCAAGGTCTTCATCTTGTTCACGCTTAATCCATTTTTTGGCGTGGTCTTCTACAGCATCCATAAGAATTTTGAAATTTTGTTCCCAGTTGATGGAACGTAGTTCACGGAATTTAGGCCCTTTTGCAAGGACATCACGGAGAGACTTGTTTTCAATGATACTCAAATCTCCCGTTATGACGTGACCACAGGGACTATATCTGTATGGTGAATCAAAACATGAACAATCGGGTGGTTTAGACTTGAGGTCGTCGGTGGTACAAATGTAAAATAAAATTCCTCTCTACGATTTACGTTACATAAAGATATAATTTGAAATGGTTCTGAATTTAATTCATCCGATTAATTAAGTCATGGTTCTAATAATCCACGATTGTTAGACTGAAACCCAAAGCATCCATCAACAAGTAAAAAACACTCTTCGCTGTATAAAGAATATATCCCGCGCAAAGGGAAGTGACATAAGATTTCTAGTTGTTTGACCTTTGAAACAACACCTTTTCTATACTTGTACGATTCGCACGAGTTTGTTCTACTCTTAATAATTTCAATGAACGTAACCGTGCTATCACAGCAAAACTTTTAAAACAGGGTTACAGATTTCATAAGTTGTTGAATACATTTAAGAAGTTTTGTAATAGATATGAACATGTTATATCTAAGTATGGCGTTACTCGTAAACAGCTTATTACTATGGGCATTTCTAGTCCTCAATTTTATGGAAATGTTGTTAAAAAATGCCAGAAATTGATTAAAAATCCAGAAAAGCTAGGACGTAACTTACATTCTTTACGTAATAGGGGATATCGGCAAGATATTCTGCATGCATCCGTTAAATTAGCTTTGAGACCTAGTGACCTGAAAATTTTGCACACATCATGGCCTCTCACTGATACTGCCGATGTCTACTGAAATTTATGATGATTCTTGACCAAACCCTTCGGGAAGTTTTGAGTTTGATTTTTCTTCCGGAGTGCGGCAGTATTCTACCAGCAGACAAGGCTCCTTGAGCTGGCCGGCAGTTTAGCGGCGAGCACTCCTTGACCCATCTTTCAAAATTACGTATTGTCTTTTCCTCTCCTTTCAAAGTTGTGGTCATGGAGTTAGTAGTCCAAGGCTGTCATTCGGTTACGCCGATAAAAATGATCGTGAGGGATTTTAACGGCGGTTAAGCATTGAGAAGAGATCGTGAGGGATTTGATGACATCATCGTGAGGGATGTTTATCGAGAGAAATCTTACAAGGTCACATTTCATTTCAAAATAATTATTTATTAGGGCATTTATTCCCTTAAATATTTATGTCTGTCAAAATGGTTTAACTTAGTTAATAGAAGTGTATCGAAATAAAGGTTTAAAAGTCTACAGTTTTTGCACATTTACAAAAGGCATCATCGTCATCAACATTTTCAAGGACTTCAAAATGTAAACAAAGGCATATTTTTGCAAGATTGTAAAGATTTGGTTGATATTTATTCGTATGTTCATACAGTAATCATAACTACAATATTGTGTGCATAATTGTATCCCAAAATATATTTCAAAAATACTAGCAAAAAAAGATTATTCCTTAAAAAGTGCAATTTCAGATCGTGAGGGATTACGTTACACCTTTTTATGATCGTGAAGGATGATCGTGAGGGAATATAAGCTGCTTGCCAAGATTATAAAAAGTTTGTGGCTGTGACTGTATAAATATATGATTAATTTTGAAACTCTGTCTGCAAATAATAATGGCATTCGAACAAACATCTTATATTGGATTAAACAGCGTAACAGCCACCAGAAACTAGAACGGATATTTCAAATAATGGGAAATGTTTTAGAACTAAATGTAACCAAAAAAAGGCAAGCAAAAAGAACTAAATTAAAAGGTCAATTGTTCAGAGAACAATTGCAAGGTCTTTCACCAGTTTTCACCATGATCACATGTTTGAGTTTGATTTTGTTGTCTATTTCAGCTCAAAATGTGTTGTAAACAAAAGTTCTGATCTTTTTTAGTCTTGCTCAACGGTTGCTAAGGACTTTTTCCAAAAATTAGCTTGTTGCTAAGGACAGGAAAGTCACTTCCGGTTTGCAATGTCATTCATTTCCTCTTTACAACATTACGAAACTTTTTGCCTATGGTTGCTAAGGACTTTTATGGCAAATAACGTTGTTGCTAAGGACCTTGACCTTTGACCTTGATCCCATTTTGTCGGCCATGTTGAGCTGAACAATTTATCTCCTTTATAGTTTCTTTGTATCTTTAATCGTTTATGAAATATAGGCAAAAAACTCTAAAATCGGGCCCCAAAAAATGGTTTTTGGGCAATAGGTTCAAAATGAATGGTCCAATTATTTTGGACCCCAGTGTCAAATGTAGACCTCAATGAGACAAACATTCGCTCAAATACATTTGATGATCTATCTCTTACAGTTTACGAGTTGAAGCGATAACAAGGCAAAAGGTCATCAGTGACCTTGACCAGTGACTTTTGACCTTGACATTTTTAGATGGCCATATATTACTTATTAACAATGGTGAAGGTTTCATTTCTTTAAGACTTATCGTTCGGTAGTATCAAGCATTAACGGAAACTCAAAATCTTTCAAAGGGCAATAACTCATATAAAGAGTCGTTGACTCTCTGAATCTCTTTGGACCAAATATAGCAAAGTTGCGTCTCGTGACAATGAACATTTTTCTCATTATATGTTTTCAGCCATCTATTACGGTTTACGAGTTAAAGCGATAACAAATCCTAAGGTCATCCGTGACCTTGACCATTGACCTTGACCTTGAAATTTTTAGATGGCCATACATGACTTATGAACAATAGTGAAGGTTTCAGGTCTCTACGACTTATCATTTGGGAGCATTTAGCATTAACGGAAACTCGAAATCTTTCAAAGGGCAATAACTCATATAAAGAGTCGTCGAATCTCTTCGGACCAAATGTAACAAAGTTGCGACTTTTGATAATGAACATTTTTCCAATTATATGTTTTCAGCCATCTATTACGGTTAACGAGTTGAAGCGATAACAAGGCTTAAGGTCACCAGTGACCTTGACCGGTGACCTTTGACCTTGACATTTTTAGATGGCCATATATGACTTATGAACAATGGTGAAGGTTTCAGGTTTTTATGACTTATCGTTTGGGAGTATTAAGCATTAACGCAAACTCAAAATCTTTCAAAGGGCAATAACTCATATAAAGAGTCATCGAATCTCTTCCGACGAAATGTAACAAAGTTGTGTCTCATGATAATGAACATTTTTCACATTATATGTTTTCACCCATCTATTACGGTTTACGAATTGAAGCGATAATAAGGCTTAAGGTCACCGGTGACCTTGACCGGTGACCTTTGACCTTGACATTTTTAGATGGCCATATATGACTTATGAACAATGGTGAAGGTTTCAGGTTTCTANAGTCAATTCCAACCCCGATCGTTGCAAAATATCGTCTGTTTCGGAATATGCAATGACAACTGTTTCCAGGTAATATTTTGTATTTACCGATGTTCGACTTCTTCAGTATTTTGTTTTGAGTCGGCCATTAAATATATACCGAACGCGGACCTCGGAGAAGACACTAAATGACAATCGCAACAAGTATAATGGAACAGCCAACGAGGAACAGCCGTACTTTTCCATTCATTGATAATTGATAACTAGAAATGTAAACAAACATTACGTCTTCCGTAGATTGTAAATAATGGACTGTTGTTCTCGACGGCTACTGAATTTGATTTTTTTTTATTTCCAATGCGTTGTTATGATTTATTTCAAAACGGCCACATCGTTTCATTGACGGTTCAGGGAAGTACGTTTACGCCATTCATACAGTAAGGCATCAATCTTCCATATTCATACATCTACACACAAAATTTTATGAATGGGAAATTCATTCGGTGATTAATTAACGAATTCGGGCACCATTTAAGTGTTAAAAAGTTCATGCAATCAAATTAATGTTCAATGAAAATAGACTATTGAGTGATAGAGTTTTTTTATGAGATCAGAAAGATGTGTACGAGGTTTCCTGAAAAGGATTCTTTTAGCATGGGTATGATTACTAATGTTTGATTGCGTGAGGTTGGTCACCCGGGGTCGTAACATAGGATAGAATTCTATCCTTTGGATAGACACTAATCCAAAAATGATCTGCAAAATGAATACCTCCTACCATCAAAACTGTAGGAGGAGTTGCGTGGACAAACTATATACCCTCTATTACAAAATCACCCCCAAAATGACTAAGTTCAACAATGTATATTTTTGACAAAAATGCACCAAAATCAAAATACATACCACATGCACAACTTCAATATAGGTACAAATGAACTGCAAAATTAAAGCTTCCTAGCCTCAAAACTGTAGGAGGAGTTGTTCGGACAATCTGTGTACCCTGTATTAATAATTCATCCAATAAATGACTAAGTTCTACAATGTGTACTTTTCCCAAAATTGTAGGAGGAGTTGCATTGACAAACTATGTACCCTCTATTACAAAATCACCCCAAAAATGACTAAGTTCAACAATGTATATTTTTGATAAAAATACACCAAAGTGAAAATCCTTACCACATGCACATCTTCAATATAGGTACAAAAGATCTGCAAAATAAAAACTTCCTAGCATCAAAACTGTAGGAGGATTTGCACGGACAAACTATGTACCCTCTATCACAAAATCACTAAAAATGACTAAGTTCAACAATGTATATTTTTGACAAAAATTAACCAAAATGAAAATCCTTACCACATGCACATCTTCAATATAGGTACAAATGATCTGCAAAATGAATACCTCCTACCATCAAAACTGTAGGAGGAGTTGCGTGGACAAACTATATACCCTCCGTTACAAAATCACCCCAAAAATGACTAAGTTCAACAATGTATATTTTTGACAAAAATGCACCAAAATCAAAATCCTAACCACATGCACATCTTGAATATAAGTACGAAAGATCTGCAAAATAAAAACATCCTAGCATCAAACTGTAGGAGGAGTTGCGCGGACAAACTATGTACCCTCTTTCATAAAATCACTAAAAAATGACTAAGTTCAACAATGTATATTTTTGACAAAATAGCACCAAAATCAAAATCCTTATCACATGCACATCTTCAATATATGTACAAATGATCTGCACAATAAAAACTTTCTAGCATAAAAACTGTAGGAAGAGTTGCTCGGACAAACCATGTACCCCCCTCGGACGGACGGACGGACAGACGGACGAGGGTAATACAATATGCCCCCGACTTATCGTCGCGGGGGCATAAAAATGCACCTGCACGGTATCAACACAAATAAGAAAATTGATTGCCCCTTTCTCAGCTAGTGTTGGTTGCGCTTCAAAAGATGGTGGGAAATTCAGAATTCGATTATTTACCGAAAAATGCCGAAAAATTCTTGGTGTTGTTTTGAGAAATATACGAGAAATTCAATAAGGTTGTTACTGAAAACTAGTCTAAAATTAACAACGAAAATTAATATATTAGTAAGTACAAGTTTTTCAATCAGAACATCTGTAACTCTTCATTAAAATTGTCATCTGTAACTCTTCATTAAAATTGCCATCTGTAACTCTTCATTAAAATTGTCATCTGTAACTCTTCATTAAAATTGTCATGTTATAATTTTTTTTTTCCAGATGGCATTTCGATATTTTGGACTTGGAAATGGTTAAAGATAATATTGGTCCAAATTGCTACTAGTATTAAAAATGTCTGGAAAACTTGTAATGCGTTTAAATAAACACAAAAATTCCAAGAATATTTTTTTATTTATGTTGCGACGAAGAAAGCCTCTATTACAAGCCTAGTCTGTAGGTCCTTAGATCCCTATAAAAACATATTCCAATGAAATGGATTCCTCAAAAGCTCAGTATGGTGGAGTGGGAGGTTGGGTTCATACTGAGGCTTTTTGGGGGAAACTTTATTGTAAAACGTTGCAGCAATATTTCATATTTCACAGCTTCAATATTCCCTTATCTGCAAGGCTTGTTTTTTACTATCCCATATCTTGGATATCAATATCCAATATCCTTTTTAATGTTTGTCTTTTTTTATCAAAATATCCTACAAACTACAAAGATTCAGTTTTTTTAACAGCTTGATACTTACCTTATAAGCAATGCCAGCATTGTTGATCAAAACATCAATGCCTCCATATTCTTTTTTAATAAAATCTTTAAATTTTACAATGGACTGTTCATTGTCTAAATCCATAGTGTGATACTTCGGAGACAGTCCCTCCTTCTTAAGTTCATCTACCGCCGTTTTACATCTTTCTTCACTTCTCCCTGTCAAAATAACAATTTTGTAAGCATTAGTAGTTAATTTTCAAATCAAAGTTCATCTACCGCCGTTTTACATATTTCTTCACTTCTTCCTGTCAAAATAACAATTTTGTAAGCATTATAGTAGGGTGCCCAAGGTCCAAAAAGACGCTTAGTTTTCGAGTTTGGGTTAACGGAATCACACACGGCTAATTTTTGTTTTAAATGATATAACAACTATTAAATTTCTAATTTTTAGCTGTCGTAGAAAGTTCCTGTGGTCACGATTTCTTTAATTTCTCCTTTTTTAATGGTACCCTAAAACAGTGATTGTGATATAGTATCTTTAAAGTTATAGAAAATAGTAGTACTCTCTTATATTCTTATAAAAAGTTACCCTTAAACAGTGATTGTGATATGGTATCTTTAAAGTTATAGAAAATAGTAGTACTCTCTTATATTCTTATAAAAAGTTATTCATGATAAAGTCAAGACCTGAAAAATTTATTTGAATCATAGAATGCAAGTTATTTTTGACTGGTTTTTGTAATGTCGGTGTAAATTTGAGACTAAATTAACGACTTTTTCAATGAATGCGAAATAACTATGCTTTATTTCTGAAAAATTCCAACTTTAACCGAAGTACATACACGAATTGTACAAATGCTCCAAAAATTATGGATGTAATGTTCACCATTAAAGAGAAATCAACAATTAAAAAGCCAAAATTTGCGTAAAACTTTCAAATTTAAGTCGATGTGAAGACCATGCCAATTGGTCATGTTCTTTTAAAAATCAACGGCAGTAGAATACCGAAGGAACAAGGGAAGCGATGACTACAAAAATCGAAGTCCAAAGACATGGCAAAAACGGTAACAGATAAAAACAAAGACAAAACAAGGACGTGAGACAGCTACAATGCACGGAAATAAAAAGATAACATTAAGAACTAAGGCACCCATAGTGTGAACTCCCATGAAAACAGGGAGTGACATCAGGTGCTCCGGAAGGGTAAGCATGTCCTGCTCCGCTAGCGGCACCCGTCACACTATCAGTGAGTCAATCCAGGGTTGAGTCAAATCCGATTATGTCAAATCCGTGAAGACGTGAAATCTAGCTGAAAATGTCCGTTTTCATTTGGGACACAGACACGTCTGTCAATGATGTCATGGTGACGGCCATAGAATTTCTGAAGGGATGAAAGTAACAAAGGCTGAACAAATCCCTGACTAAGCAGCTTTTGGGACAGTGTTTTTGCTCTAACTAAAAAGTCACTGTATAAACTGCATGCCCGACAGTAACGAATCAACTGTGAAATGTACACTCCATAGGCTGGAGAGGTAGGTATATTGCTGCTCAGAAAGGGAAAGTTCACAATTGGGAAGTTAAAATCATCACGTTTGTCATACAGCTTAGATTTCAAACGTCCATTTTCGTCAATGTAAATTAAAAGATCTAAATACGAAGCTGAAGTAGGTGTATCGGTAGTCTCTTTAATTTCAAGCTCATTGGGATAGATCTGGTGTAAATATTCCTTGAATTTTGGATTATTAAGAGAAAGTACATCGTCTATGTAGCGGAAGCTGAAATTAAAGGACTGGGCTAAATGTTTTTGTTTTTTCTGTGTAAGCCCTTGTAAAAACTTCGCCTCATACGAAAAAAGGAAGAGATCAGCTAAAAGTGGCGCGCAGTTAGTTCCCATGGGAATCCCGATTGTCT